>JZKD02S0676023.1:220918-235427 GCA_000966675.3 Picea glauca
AGATGCTTTCACTGTGATGGCCCTTTCCTTTTCTTTTTCTGCAATTATGTCATGATTATTTATAGTTGAAAGATAGACTTACTTTGCCTCATTTTCTGCAAGTAATGCAATCACCACTATGATCTCCTTTTTGTGGTTTTCACTTGACTCCATGCCCAATGGACTGTTTTCTTGGATCAACCCCCAACTTGATTAAAAATCTTTTCTAATGAGAAATCTGGCCTTCTTACTGTAATTATTGAATATTCCTGAGTAAAGAGCCCTTGGCTGTTGAGAGAACTGTCTCTGAGTGTATTAGGTCAGAAGTGCACTCAAAATCAATTTTCAGGGTTTGGCTTGCTGCAACCCAAGTCAAGTTCTAAATAATAAATAACTTTTTCTTTTTAAAATGTGCTAAGGCTTGGCTCTATTACTGCCTAGAGTCAACTCTTGCGACAACAATTTTTGGCTCCGTTGTCAGGGACGGAGGACGAAGTTATCTTCCCTGGGATACGGCAAAGGTTCGATCTGTCTCCTGATGGTGAACCTGAGATAGACGTTCGATTGGCTGTGATTGTTCACCTGGCGACTCCTTGGTTCAAAGACTCTACATGTTTTTGTTGGCAACTCCACTGGTCTCAAATGTTGAATTCCTCCACTGCTTAGATCACTGCAAGATGCTACGTGACGAGTTTCAGAATTTTTGTAGGTCACTTTATTGATGCAGGCACCTGGTCTACTATTCTTGGTACTTTACTGGAAAGTACCATCCCTAGATGGAGCCTATGTTGTAACATATTTTGAATTTTTCTCTACATAGTGTCTTCATCCCAAATGTTCTTGAGAATCACATCAAGCTTATAAATTAACTCGAGATCTCAACTCCATATTATCTATAACTTACATCAGATTTGCTGAAAGACTTTTAGGGCTTTTTGGGAAAAAGAAATATGCTTCTGGATCTTCTGCCGTTTTGGAATGCCCTGTGGCAGGATTTTAATCTGTTGTGTCTTTATTGTTAGTACCGTGGAGAAAGCAGAGAATTATTTTTTTCAATTAGAGGTTATGAGTACATGTTCGAAGTCATTAACATACCAACACCAGACTCCAACTCATTTGATTGAGTGAATCATTTCCAAAGCCTCTCTGAAGGCATCGTCGGACAGATTGGATTTGCATATCTCGTATCTACGAACGTGAAAGAGATAGGATCGTGGATGTTATCAGTTTGGAAGACCATCACTTGCAGACGGTACCCGAAAACTCAGTATCAGCCTTTATATACATTTTGTATGACGTTGCACAAAACGAGCATCCAGACTAAGGTTTTGAATATTTATTGTTTTATTGATGTCACTCTTGATCTGTTAGCTCGACGCCAGAATGAATACCTCTACTATGGAACTGCAATCCTCAAAGTTTCCATAGACGATGAACGTGGACCAACCACCAACGCATGCTACATGCATAAGACGTGGACAACACACGCCGCACACAAATCACGCGATTTCGGGAATCTGAACATCGTTTTTCACACTATGCTCTTTCCTCCGAAAGTCCGAAAGCTGATTCATGGTTCCATTATTTCTCCAACGGGAAAAGGAACCCCACAAAAGGTAAAGGACTCTAAATACTTTGGCCTCTGTCACCTGCAATCCCAGCTCTGTCATGAGACCATAAAGTTGCGCAGAGAGAGAGCAGGCTAAACATGGTGAAATCCACAAAGAAAGACGCTAACGATGCCAAGATGGAGGATAATGCTGAGAATCGCGAGAGGGAGAGGTTGCGTAAGCTGGCATTTAGCAGAAAATTAATCTCCCATACAAGATCAAACCCTAGTCGTCCATTACAACTTATGAAAGTCATTCTTAGCAGCGATGGTAAAGATATCGTGAGGAAGGGACAAAGGAAAAGTAAATACCTCTTTTCCTTCCCTTTCCTGGTAGCCCCTGTTTCCAGTGGCAAGATGGGAGAATTGGTTCACTTGGACACTAAAAACCCTGTTCTTTACGTTGATTTCCCCCAGGGGAGGCTAAAGTTCTTAGGAACGATCATCTATTCAAAGAACAAGTATCTCACCTTACACTTCATGAGGGGATCAGGAAACATAGTCTGCGAGGATTCTTTTGACAATCTAGTTGTATTTTCTAATGTATGGTGGATTGGAACAAAGGAAGAAAACCCAAAAGAGGTGCAACTACATTTTCCAAAGGAACTAAAATAGGAGAAGCATGCAGAGTTTGACTTTAAAAGTGGAGCTGGCACAGTCGCTGACCGTAAAAGTGTTTCTGCTGTAAAACTTCCTCCAAAGGAATGTGATGAAGCACTAAATACTGAAGTTGATTTCAAGCTGGACCGGTTGCAAGATTCTCAGCAGCCGAAATCTCGCACTAGCAAGCCCAATATAGAGAGTTTGGAAGAAGAAACAAATCCAACACCAGTACGGTCTTCTGCAAGGACAATAGGAAAGAAATTCAAGTTTGCAGATTCTCCTTCTAAATATGATATAGATAGTACGAGAAGTGATTCCAGTTCATCAGACTCATGACAGGAAAATCAAGCAAAGAAACAGAAAGTGAATCGTAATCTTGGCATTTTGCTCGATGAAGCAGCTGCAAAAGATTCTACCCCTGCTTCAATCGACACTAGACATGACAAAAAGAAAACTGACTGTGTAATTATATGGAAGTTCTCATAGTGGATCATACAAACAGACCAAGTCTATTGACATATCCTCCGACAAAAACGTTTGAAATAAGAAAATTGTTATGGAAGATACTTCAGATAGAGAGCTATTAAAGGATGACGCAATTAAACTTGCTTCTTCAGATTAATATGAACAGCTTCTCATGGTCTGGATATTTCTAACATTGATCTGGTTATTCATTACGAACTACCCACAAATACAAAGATTTTTGTGAATGAATACAAATTAAACTGTATACACTGCTAGAAATTAGGATTTATTTATGATTTTAAATTAGTTCAGTTAAAGACAGTTGAAGTTAGTTAACTGTCAGTTATGATATGAGGCAGTTTCAACCTCCTTGAGAGAGGGAATTTATATAGAGATGCATTCATTGTAAAGAGGGGAGGGGAAAAGACGAGATAAAGCTCTAGGGAAGAGAGCTCCTTTTGGAATGCAGATTTATTTTGAGAGCTCATAATGTTATGATATAGAGTGACACGTTTTCTTGATATTATGAGATTCATTACAGTCATCTCTTTCACTATGTCCTCCTTTTTGTCATTTAATCTATCTATTCTTTTATTGACTGAGTTAAAATCTGTCTGAAATTCATTTTACATGCTCCTTTCACACAGTTAATAAGAGTTTTGTTTTCAATGGTGACTGGTCAGAATTCACTCCAGATAAGTGCTCTGTATCTTTCCATCATCCTTTAGTTTTTTCTTCCAAAGTCATAGTGAAAATTCATCCCTGATAGATGCTTTCACTGTGATGGCCCTTTCCTTTTCTTTTTCTGCAATTATGTCATGATTATTTATAGTTGAAAGATAGACTTACTTTGCCTCATTTTCTGCAAGTAATGCAATCACCGCTATGATCTCCTTTCTGTGGTTTTCACTTGACTCCATGCCCAATGGACTGTTTTCCTGGATCAACCCCCAACCTGATTAAAAATCTTTTCTAATGAGAAATCTGGCCTTCTTACTGTAATTACTGAATATTCCTGAGTAAAGAGCCCTTGGCTGTTGAGAGAACTATCTCTGAGTGTATTAGGTCAGAAGTGCACTCAAAATCAATTTTCAGGGTTTGGCTTGCTGCAACCCAAGTCAAGTTCTGAACAATATATAACTTTTTCTTTTTAAAATGTGCTAAGGCTTGGCTCTATTACAGCCTAGAGTCAACTCTTGCGACAACATTAAGTTCAGATGATCTATATCCTTCAGTGGCTTATGCGATGTAGATTCAACTACCTGTAACATACCCTGGGTGATACATAAATTTTCATTCCCCATAGTTATGATTTGCATTGTCTCATGTTCTGGAATTATTCTTTCCTAAGAGATTTTTTGTTGTTGTTCCTGATCTTTTTTCTAAGTTGTAGTAACTTGCAACTGTTCCAATGCATCCTTGAACTCAATCAATTTCTTCATTATTTCCTCCCTCTGCATCGCAACATCATACCAATCTTTCATTGTGCAATCCTTCACTTTTTTTTCTACTAATTTTGCATCATCCTCTATAAGTGTAATTTAAATAATTTCTTTATGTTCCTTCATTTTCTTGCAATTTCCTTTTATCTGCAACACTATTCTTTTCCATGGCCATGTCTCTATCTACACGGTTTGAACTAGAATATCAAAATATGGGAGATTTCAACCTCATATTTCCTCCTACATAGGAATATCAGTATCATTCTATGCTCCTCCATTTGGATCTTATGCACACTCCTTTTACTGAGTTGGAGCCTTTGGGATAGTGTTGTTCTTCCTTATCACTTTAGTTGTTGTGCTACCCCATGTTCCTTTTGTGTGCATTGTTTCTTTCCTTGTGTTTGTTGTTTGTTTATGGGTTGGTTCACTGTTTTGAATTTCCATCCTCTACTTGTTGTTTATATCTTTGTACTTTATTTGGGATTACTAGAACATTCCATTCCTCAGGCCAATCCTGTAATGTCCCTGACCATCCATGTCGGGCCATGCTACACTAGAGAACTCTTTTGTTCTCTCTGCAGAACATGTTGTAACATACCCAGTATCCAACTAAGCTATGCCACATAAATTTTTCCCACTGCATCCAATTAAAATATATACACACAGAACTCTTGCAGAAGCATTATATATAAAACATAAACATACAAATTCATTTGTAAATACACAGATTCACACTGAAATAAAAGTAAACATATACATGTAGCATATACAAGAAATACCCATAAAAATAAACACATTTATAACCGCAAATATGATAACCCATAAAAATAAGCACGTAAATAACAATGGAGCATGTAAATTTATCACAAAATTGGAAATTATCTTGGTACGAATATCACCAATGCGTCCAGACCTTCCACGAACCTCCCAGCCTTAGACCACACTGTTCATCACTCTCAATAGTGAGTCACCCCCAAGCCGGGACTAAAATCAACTCAGGTAAAGGGATTCCTAACCAGGCTAAAGGCTCATAGACAACAAGAAAGACTCTGTCTCAAGTGACAACTCAAACTAACAACCTACAGTCCCTCATTCCGCACATGAATGTCCCACCCAGGAAGTGTGTCCCTTCTCTTCTCAACAGTCCTTCGGCTACCCCACTTCCTTTCCAGGCTTCAACAACAGGCTAGACAGGAAGTCTCATAGCACTGTAGTTGTAGTTTCGCACCTTCAGGAAATCAATTCCCAATAATTCTCTCACCCAGAGAGAAATTTCTCACAGGCCTGACAATATGCCTCTTTAATGTCCCATGGGCTTGATAACCCGCTTCTTCAGTCCATCTCCCAAGATAACCAGATACACCAACAAAGAATTGTTATGGATACATGTTCAGATACATTCATGAAGATACGAAGGATACCTCAATGGGTGTGTGCATGCTCATGGATGATTGACTGGATGACTGAATGATGGCTGGAATGATGGAAAAGATGGGAACATGAACTAAGTCCCAACAATATGTATGCATGTCCCCAACTTGAGACTTGTCATGTTGGGAGCTACTTTGGCCCACTTGTCCCCAACTTTAGAACTTAGGATAAAATAATTATCCATACTTTATGATTTAAGAAATATTAATATAATATTCCTTTTTGTCTTAAGCTCCCTAGATTAGCCCTTTTTCCTTAAATTTTAGGCCCCTCCCTTTCCCTAAACAATGGAGTTTATTCCCTTGTCTCTTTTATCGTGGTCGTTCTACGCGCAATGATGTATTTTATATTAATTATGAGACATTTACAAAAATAGGCGCATTGGCCTTTAACATCTAGGGTCTTCGGCCTAATCAAAATATAAGCATCCCAGCTTATAATAACTGGCTCACCAGCCTATAAAATGTAGCATATACACAAAAGGCTCCCTCACCTCAAAATCATGTGCACTCAAGTTGTTGCACACGGTATCTAGGAATGAGCAAACTTCCTCATTTTACTGCGCAGTACATGAACGCACAATGGAATGAAAGGTGCATACAAAATGATATCAAATAACTCACCATCTTAAGTACATTTTCATTTACATTTACAATTGGGTTCGGCCTAGGGATATTACAAATCCTTCATATCCCACTACACTTATTCCCATGTGACACATCATCTCAACTGCAACCATTCCTTTTTAGGATACCTCTTATCCTGGATCCACATGTTATGCCTTGAAGATTGAAAATTTGTTATTCCTTAATTCTCTCTCACAACTTCCAGTCGTATTCTTCATGTGTTTTCTAGTTTATCCTGCATCTCATCATATAACATGGAAAAAATATTGTTATTCTCCTTCCTTTTCTTTGGATATGAAGTGTGCCATAAAGTTTTGTATTTTATTGTGCAACATTTCCCTAACATCTAGTAAAATCCATTGTATTTTGGTTATCCCCATCCAACCAGTGTTATCAATATGATTATCCATGAATAATGAAATTCTTAATCTAGATCCTATGCATCCTTGCAATCCTCCAAAAACAAGTTTAATAGATATGGATCCCAACTCAGTAGACTCCCCTTTGCACAATGTGTGGTTGTTGATATTAAACCTGTAGGGGATTCCTCTTTGCGACATTTTCTCAAGAGTTTTCATTCCATTAGTTTTGTCAAAAAATTAGTTGTTGGTTCATTTATTTGTCTAATAATCATTCCCTATATCCTTTGTTAGTCCAATATTTTTTTGTTATCTCATATTCCATGGCTTTTTATTTTGTTTTGTCATCCAAATACTGCTCTAGTTTTTCTCCATCTGTATGTAATCCTGTAATTTCAGAAATTAGGTCCACATCTACATAAAGGTCTATCCATCCATAAAATGCCTCTATGTATTAGTGCCAGTAATTTTTTGACACGTGCATTCACATCCTTTCCTCTCCCAAAGTGAGGAATATCCAACAGGTTCATAATTCCTATGTTGTATAGTCCCTGATGGACCTTCTCCTTTACTTTCCATGTCGACTTACTGTGTGACCTTAGGAAAATTCCCCATATCTCTGACATCATGTTCAACATATTTCAGCTTATTCATAAAGCCTAACATATCAACCATTATTTTGACTCATTCAGGTATCTACAACAATGATATTGTGAGTTTCTTATGCTTTCTTGGTGTTCTTAGAACTACATGTTTTTCCCTTGTCTTATTTTTCCCTATTGATGGCCTTGTTATTTCCACTAGGTTTTCTTCCTCATATTCTTCGATGTCCGAGTTTTTTTTATTTTTAATGTCTTCCACCTGCACTTTTTCCTTTGATTGGTGTGCTTTCTCTGTTGCAGGGTGTTGTACTTCTTCTGCATGTTTCTTGGGCTCATAAAATTATGTATGCTCATCATATTCCTCATTCAATTGTTCATGTGGTTGTGATTCTCCTAATCTAATTTTTTGCACGTGGTTTTCCTCTATGCTAGGGTTTTTTTATTCATTTTGGGGGTCGATATCCGTTTCTTTTATCTCCGGACTTTTTTGTTCCTTCTCTTCTACAATTGTATGACTAACGGGTTCAATGAATGGGGATGGAATGGTGTCCACATCCACCACTCCTTCAGGATGATTTATGTTTTCTCCATTATTTGTTATGTCTTGTGCAGACCTCGCGACACTTTGTGTTTTCCTTACGAATCAGCTGGGATCTCCAAGCTTTGGAGGTGCCATTATATTAAATCTAGAAAGGGTTGCTATAAATCGTGAGTGAACACATCATAATCACCTTCTCACACTGAGTTTTCTCCTTTGGGTATGGATTGCACAAAGTCATAATGAGTCTTTACCCTTCATGTTTTCTTCTTTTATGGGTCATACCATAAATTCCCTATCGTGCCACACTTTTTTTATCACCGCGTTTTCATTTTCTAGCCGTTTTCCTGTGTTGAAGCGTAAGTTTTTCTACCTAGTAACATTTATCTGGCACAAAGTTTATTATTGTTCTTTCATACCAATTAATTTATGTTGCATGTTGTATTCTCTAAATGCAATTTTTAACACTTATCCATCCACTTCATCTTTTTGTATTTTTCTTATTTTTCCAAAAACAAATCTTTCTTTTTTTAGCTCCTACTATATACACTATGTACAATTGTAATTTTCTATGTTGCATATACTAAGGGTTACTGGGTCAACTGTCCCTATACAATTTTAGTTAACTACCATTAACCAATCCTTGAATCTCTCTACCTACTAGATCTTGCAACTACACAACACCTCCATCTATGATATATTTTATCTCATATGGATCTAACAAATGCATCCTAAATTTTCCTGGGTGTTGTAAGTATTTGTTGTCATAGAGAAGAACTAGATCTCATTCCTTAAAGTTTTTATTTTTAATGTGTCTATCATGCTGAGATTTATCTTTGGATTTTAGTACTTCATGATGGAAGCTAGTCACAATCATGTCTTCTTCTAGTTCCATGAGTTGAGACAATCTTGCTTGAGTTGTGCCTCTTTCCGTCATGTTTGTAATGGTTGCAATGCATAGACTAGGTATCAAATTTTCTAAAGGGACTACTTTTTCCTGACCATACACCACTCTGAAAGGTGTATTCCCTATGAGTTTCTTTCATGTGGTTCTATAGGCCCATAATATTGTTGTTATCCTCATATCCCAATCATCCATTTTTGCGTTGCAAATTTTAGTTAGGGAATTCTCCAATATTTTATTAAATGCTTCCACTGTTCCATTAGCTTGAGGATGGTATGGAGTGCTCTTCTCATAGTGTATATCAAATTATTCGGTCATTTCCTGAATGGTATTATTGATAAAATAAGTTCCTTGATCACTCATCAGAATTCTACGACATCCAAATATTGTAATTACATGTTCAAATAGAGAGTGTGTTGTAGTTTTTGCACTACAATCTTTTACTGATACTGCTTCAGCCCATCTGGTTAAATATTATGTCATTGTAATGATTTACCTTTCCCCTAATCTTCTAGCTAGTGGATTGATTGGTCCTACAAAGTCAACTTCCCATTTGTCAAACACTTTAAGATTTACTTGAGGTTTTAAGGGAATCCCATCCCTCCTAGATGGATTACTACCCTTTGATACACATCACAAGTATGGAAATATTCCTTTGCATATTTATAAATTGGTGGCCACCATAGTCCTATGTGTAGTATCTTCTGTGTAGTGTCTTTTCCTACATAGTTTCCTCCAACTATTCCTTTATGTGTTTCTGCCAAGATGATGGGACGTTCTTGTTCCATGACACATCTCCTTAAAACATTATCTACACCTAGTTTATACAAGTGTCCTACAATAAGTTGGTAATATGCAACTCTAACCACCAAATTCTTCTTCTACGTAGTGTTGTATTGCTTTGGGGAAAATCCTATACTCAAAAATTCAATGATATCAGAAAAGTATTCATCAACAATGTGCACTGAAAAGAGTTGTGCATCGAGAAAATTATCTTCCAAGTTGCTTGGTTCCTCTCCATTGGTTATCCTGAACAAATAATTTGGCCATGCATTCAGTCTTTTAGGTTTCTCTACTACTTCAAAATAAAACTCTTGAAATAAAAACAACCATCTACATATCCCCCCCCCAAACATTGGCTTGTTGACCAGGTATCTAAGAGTAGGGTGATATGTAAAAATTTTAAAATGTTGTCCTAATAAATAATGTATGAACTTGTGTAATGTATACACCATATACAAATCTTCTCTCTTTATTGTATTATAACTATGTTCTAACTCTGAGAGTTTCCAACTTGCAAATTCTATTGGGTGATCAATGTCACATTCTCTTGGTTTTGTTAGTAATACTCCAAGTGTTATTGAAGATCCATCCACATGAACATGGAACTCTTTTGACAAATATGAAAACACCAAAATTGGTGTTGTCGCCATTTTCTCTTTTTATATGCCCAAACTTTGTTGGAACTCATCATTCCATTGAAAGTTAATATCTTTCTCTAAGAGTTTCTCCATGGGTGCGGTAATTTGTGTGTATCTCTTTATGAAATTTATATAGTATCTTGTATGATCTAGTGTATCTCTTAATTGGTGCACTGACTTAGGTGGTGGTAAATTAATAATGAAAAAAATCTTTGTAGGGTCAAGCAGCAGACCATGTTTACAAACCACATGCCCTAGAAAAATTCCAAATGGTGCATTGAATATACATTTCTTATGTTCAAGAAAAATTTGCATTGTCTACACCTATCTAGCATTAATATTAAAAATTCAACATGATCTTTTAAAAGGATAAATATTGTCTACTCATCGACATAAACCTCCAAAAATTTACGTATAAAATATTTAAATGAAGCTACCACTAAAAAATAGCAAGGGAATTTTTCAATCCAAAATGTTTACAAGTATGACCCATATTATGTGGAAAATGTAATCTTATGACAATCCTCTGGTGCTATTCTAATTTGGTGATACCCTGAAAATCCATCAGTAAATGAGTATGTTTCTTGTCCTCCTACATTTTCCAATACCTCATCTGTAAATCGAGTAGGGAAGGGATCATGCAGAAAAGCATCATTCAACTTCCTCAAGTCTACACAAATCCTTATCCCCCCATTCTTATTCTCGTGAACTACCATAGGGCTAATCCACTTAGATTCTTCAAGAGGTTCTATTATATCGGCCTCTAACATTTTATCAATATTTTCCTTAACTTTCTATTTATATATTGGATTTAGTCTATAGGGTCTCTATGTTCTTCGTTTGGCATCTGGTCATAGTTGATTTTCATTTATCTAATTTCTCCTACTAGCCCTTTCATTTCTAAAAATGTTGTTGGAAATAGATCAGTATATTCACGCAGTAGTTCTGTTATTGTTTCCACTGTCTGGTTATCTCAATAGTCACAAATACTTGCAATTTTTGGATTCTATTATGTTCCAATGTTGACCTTATTTATCTTTAGTGATGCAGAAAATTATTTTAACTATAATTGTGGGCCTTCTACTTCTCTTTCCCCTTCAACTTTTGTTACCTGAATATCACGCAAATTTTCTTATGTTGGGTCATCTTCTATGATGTGGTAACAATGTAACAACTGTCTGACTATTTTTCGATTGTGATTTTGATAATATGTTACAATTTCAACTTCAGGTTCTTCAAAACTATTTTCTTTTATAAAATTCAGCGTTGCATCTATAACTTTATTCTCATGTTCAAATGAAAATGTGATCACAAAGTTTTTCTCCAAATCTTTCCAATTTTGAGTTCCTCTGTGCAGTTCCACTTTTGTATACCAATTTCTTGGTATTCCTTCTCATGTATGGATGAAATGATGTGGTCATTCCTCTGGTGGTATCAGTCTCCACTAGGTTATGCTTCTATCTATATGTTCTCTAGGATGTCCTCTTCCATCATATTTTTTCATATGTTTATTTTCCTGATCTGCGCCAAATCTGATGTGAAATAATATTTTGCATTGATACCAATCATGCATATCTTCTTTGTGAGTACCCCACCAATGTGAAAGTGTTACTAGTGTAGGGGGGTTTTACCCCTGTGGGATACATCCCCTCTGACTGGGGGGTCCGGGGGAAAGCAGACCACCGAAGGAAAATTTTCCGTGTAAATGTATATTGTAATTTCCTAGTAAATATGGACTGTTCATTATAATATTGTATATCTGACGGTAGAAGTTATGTTAGGGTTTTTCTCCCTAGAAGGAAACCCTCTTTTATGAGGGAAATTTATTGTGGCTATGTATCAAAATCACTCAACTGGATAAGTGTCGCATATTCCTCTCAATTGTCGTAAGTGTCACAACTTCCTTACAAATTTTGCAAGTGTCGCAAGTTGGTTACGAGTGTCGCAAATGTTGTTGAACCCTACTGCCATGATGATGACACTAAGGAGGCACTTGAAACATCTTATGTACTTGGTTTGAAGAAGGAGAACTGGTTCACTGGAGTCAAACATCTCTTAACACCTGAAGAGGGCTTCCAATCAAGAGTTCTGAGAGGGAACGCTCCCCTGAAATAGCCTTAGGAGCATTGGCTCTCCCCTATAAGGCCTCAGGGAGCGTTATAATGCTCCTTTACCCTTCTGCAGGAGTGCTGCTCACTTTTGAAGCGTTGGTTCTCCCCTTAAGCCTCTCTGGGAGCGTTCTAGCGCTCTGATGCCCCTTCTGAAGGAGCGCTCCCTAATCTGGGTCAGTTGTTAGCCTGGTGAGGAGAATAAGGAAACAATCTTTCGATATTAGGAGACATTTGTACTCGAATTCTTGGTTTCATCAATAGATCCCTAATCTAAGGAGGAGGTTCCCAACTTGTTCTAAACATAACTCAAGAGGTTAAGCTCCTCCCAACCTATATAAGCAATCTCTATGATGGTGGAAAGGGGGAAGAATTGCTAGCATGAAACCTATGATCTCATAGGAAACACACAGTCAGCCAAAGGAGAAGTGATCAGTGAAGCTGCTGTCAACTAGGTTGTGGATCTTTCGAGCAAGGGTTAGATGAAGGGGACTTGATGAAGCTGTCGCATTCACATCTACGATTGTAAGCACTGATGTCATTATTCCCATTAATATGACACGCTTGGCCTGTTTATTTCTAGTTTGTGTCTGATGTTACATGAACTTATCATTAATTGATAGATTTGTTTTCAAGATAATACCAATAGAGTAGGAAGTAGTCGTACGTTGTTTGTCTGCAGGACTCAGTGAGGAGCAAAGGATTGGAGTGCAACTCGGAGCGTGCAGGGGAAAACGTTGATAAAAAGGTACTTATGTCATCCTTCCTTCTCATGTGTTAGTTTAGATAGATTTGAAAGGAATTCAGTGTCCATGTTAAGCACTTTTCTGTCTAGGGTTAAGGTCAAGCTCTAGAGGTGATCTACCTGTCCGCAGGGAGATTTTCCTACAACAGAAACTGGCGACTCCATTGGGGAAACAGCCTCGAATCGAAACCTCTTGTTTTGATTACTCCTCATTTGAACTAGTTTTGTCCCTTGATTGTTTCAGACCTGGTTCACTCCTCTTTTGATTGGTTTCATGAGCTGATTGGCTCCTTACCTTGTCACGCTCAGCATACTTGTCAAGCTTGAATCCCAATTTTTGGAATTTTTTGACATTTTTGGAGTTTTCAGACCCTGGCGCCCCTGACCTAGTGTTGACAAAGTTCCAACACTCCTAATACCTTATCACAGAGCACTATAACGCTCCTTGCCCTTGGCAACAGAGCGTCAACCTCTTTTTGGTCCAAAAACCCTCTAGAACTGCCTTTCTTAGGGTTTGCCTCTGTGTCTCTTCTGCTGAGTTATCTAGTGAGTCAATTTTTCTTCCTTTTTAGCCTTGACATTTGCCTTTTTGAACAATAAACACCTTGTTAATTGGATCTTGTAGCCTCCTTCATCATTTTCATTGATTTTTTCCTGTTGAGTGAAGTTTGAAACCCATGCATTGTTCTTCTCTCCTCATCAGCTGAGTAAAAAGCTTGGTGAAGGTCATAAAAAGCCTACGGACCTCTTTATATTGATTTCAGTCAAGGTCATTGTTCTTCAACTTTTGCTTTTTGGGTGTGAATTGTGTTTTCTCTTTGATTGTTTTGTTTTCGCTTTTTTGTTTTGATTGCAACGAGAGGGTGCATTGTTTGTATAAGTTTCGCTTGTGCTAGTTTGATTTTCATTTATATAAAGACAATTAGCAAGACAAACATTATGTTGAATTGATCCTTAACTCATATACGAACAATGAAAAAGCATGATTGATTGTGCATATTAGAAGGCATTTTAAAAAGTTTTTTCATTACATCAGGATTTGATTGAGAAAAGAAATCATTTGAGGACACTCCGTAGTTGTGCTTGTTAGTGAAAATAACTCTCTCTCTCTCTCATAGATAGACATTCATTGAAAGGAAATAACTTCTTATCATGTTCGATGCATTCTTTGGGTCTGAGTCATAATTCCACTTGTTTCACTTCCATACACCCCTTTTGCGTAAAGAATAGCCATAAAAATCAACGCTAATTAAAAATTATCTAGAATTTTTTCTTTGCTAGGATCCTCCACAAATAGTAGAATAGGTGTAGTACTTTGGATTAGGCTGTGAGCATAACTCTCCAAAGTTTCTAAAACAAACAGTAGCATCCTGAGTTAGGGAGAGTCAAATCCAGTTATCGTATAAGTCTGCCTAGGATCCCCCTCTCACACAGGGGTTACGCACGAGGTTGCATTCAGGTAAGCTACGGGGACTAACCCTCCGTGGTTTAACTGATTGTGGTGGTCGGATCATATTATGGGGATCACTTTGAGGTAAATCCACAATTACTGCGTGGAAGACTCTTAGTTGGTTTCAGGCTTGATACCCTGCCCGTACGTTCGGATCGAACTGTCGACTGTTCCCGCCCAGGGGCTGACTGCGAATTGGTAACCTTAGTGGCCATAATCTTTAGGTT
>JZKD02S0676035.1:0-15381 GCA_000966675.3 Picea glauca
TTTTTTCACTTTCTTTGTTCAATTATGTCTATAGAAATGCTTTATTTGACACATTATTTTAAGTGGATAGCTTCTAAAATGTATAGGTTTTTTTTTTATTATATATGGCTTTAAAATGTGTTTGTTTTGCTAAATATTTAAAAATAGTGTTATTTAGCTACAATTATTTGCTATATATTGAAGTAAAGGTAAAAAACATGTTAAAAATAATATTTTACACTATATTTAAAAAGTATGACATCATAAATTAATTAATGAGACATAATTGTATGAAAAATATTAATTTCAAAAAATTAAATGATATATAACATTTTTAACATTGAAAAAAACATGGAAAAATAATTAAAAACACCATTGAAAAAAAAGTGATTTAGAAAAAATTGAAAATAGTTGAAAAAATAAACTTTAAAAAAAATGTGGATATGTTATAGAGAAGAAGATATAAAATATCAAAAAAATGTCTAAAATGAGGGGGGGAGTGCTACCAGTAGCACAACTTTTCGAAACAGGGTAAAAATGTGATCCCTAAAAAAATTAAAACTTTGTAGAGTTCTTGTTAAGTTGGTAACTTTGTTCTTTGTAGAACCATTGCGCTTAAATGAACCCGTGCTCCCATCAATTGTTGTGTCCCTTGGGATCAACATGCCCCAACCTAAGTGCGCTCCTCATGCCAGCATGCCCCAACCTCTTTGGTGTGCTCCGCCTTGTGCTTTGTCTCATGGTTGGGAATTCCCCTTGGCATGTTCGTGTGCCCAAGTTTCCCACTTGCCCAACTAGTGCAACACTTGGGTGTCAAAGAAACCCCAATTTTTGTCTCCCTGAGGACTTGAGCAAGGATCTTTGCACCCTTCCAGTTGAATACCTTACAAGGGAGACAAAGATGATGACAATCCAGAGATTGACATCTAAACAGAGGAAGTCTAATGTTACAGGTGATGAATGGTGGGCTTCCAGGATTGGCTCAATTTGTATCCATCTTCGCAGTTAAAGTTGTTCAGATGTTTTTCAATTTCAAGAGCATCTTGTATTAGGCGAGAGGCGTAATGAGGGGTTGAGGATAAAATTTTTGTTTGATCAAAACAAATTAGGTGCTTGGATTTAAAGGAGTGTTCATTGATAACTTATTTGGAGATGTGGTTGTGGGTATTATCTATGATATGCTCTTTAATACGAATTTTCAAGGACCTACCTCCTTGACCTATGTAAGATTTTCCATAGGAGCAAGGGATTTGGTAAACTTTTGGACCAAGTATCGAGTCAGATTTATCTTTAGCAGTTCTAAAAAATTATTCATGGGTTTTATAGGGTTTGAAGATGGTCTTGATATTCTTCTTAGCCAAAAAATTTGAGATATGATCGATTATGCCCTAGATATAAGGGAGGGAGATGAGAGCATGATGAGGGGAGGAGGAAGAGGATGTTTTTTAATTTAAGTTTGCAAGTTGAGTGGAAAGCTTGGTTTATTTGAGAAAGAGAGTAGACATTGAACAAAAGGGCTTCAGTTAGGTGGGATTTCTCCTGGGTGAGGAAATGAGGGGATAAAATATTGATGGCTCGAGAGATCAAGGTTCTTAGGACAACGTATTTTTGGAACTTTGATCACGAATATGTATACAAATTGAGCCAATCTTGGAAGCCCACCATTCATCACCTAAAACATTATACTTCCTTCGTTCATATGTCTCCGAATTTTGTCTCACCAAGATTCAGATTCAACAAACGCTTTCCCCTCTTCCCTGGGCACTCAACACAATGAAGACCATTGCTTCCTAAGGGGGGAGGACTAATCCAGGTGGATATTGGTGGCCACCCACCTATTCCAAATTCCAACTAGCTCATCTTGATAATTTTCAATTCAACATGTTTCTCTATAATGGGGACATTTCTTTGTAATTGTTGGTTCTGAACTTTCGGGGCTATATTGAAGTCCTACATAAAATCCAAGTGGATAATGGTGGCCACCCACCTATTCCAACTAGATTATTTTGGAAGTTTTCATGTCAGTAAATATTTTTGTACTTCTAGGGCCATTTTGGGGCCCTAAACAATGTTTTATTGGCTTGCCACAATCAAACTATAGACAAAGTCAGAGTTTGACGGTATAATGTGTAGTTCTCAAAAATAATTTTCCAACAGGCTATCACACTCCTAAAACGAAGATCATATGCAAAAGTTATGACCCCAGGAAGTTGATGTACTAACTTACCCCAACGGGGCCCACATGAATTTTGGTGCTTCATCTCATAGGGTTAGGTTTTTGGATGTATAGGGTTTTGGCATTCATGTTTATTATAAAAAGGCCTTCGGAGCTTCATTGTACTCATCTTCTTGTGAATGAGTGTAGTTGTCACATCTCTTCTCATAGATAATCTGCCACCATTCTAGTGAGTCTTTCACTCAGTATTTTTATAGTCTTTGTACATTTCTTTCGTTAATAGAAATCATGTATTACTGTATTTCTTTGTTTTTGGTAATATTTATGTGCACTTCACTGTAATATCTCTGCTTTCATTTCGTTCCGAAAATAATCCGAATCAACGTGACACATGCGCCTTGGTAACCATAACTCATGTACATAATTTTCAAGGCACTTGGAGGAGAGGAGAAGCGCACGACATTCCTCTGGAGACAGGAAAATGAGAATACAATTACAACAACAATTCAATGAGGCGGTTAAAATCAATATAGATTAATACCATGATCTGGATGGTTGGATCCTTCGGGATTTCACGTTTGGGTAGTATGAAAACCAAATATGGAAAATAATTGGGGTCAGATGTTGCTCCCAAGAATATAAGGAAAGGGTCAAATTCTCATAGATACTCGGTCTGGAATGAGCTAGCTGGATAAAGTTGGTACCATTGGCAACATAGCAATTTGACGCCCAACCCACCTTGGCTCAACCTTCAACTAGGATTTGGTAAATGTGTTGAATGCACGATGGCTCCACGAAGAGGATATTGTCGAGGCTATAGACGTGGAGGAGGTTTAGTTGAGGTGTTTTCCTTAAGCAACAACGAAGGTCAAACACCCAACACTCTAGTTTAATGTGAAGCTCACACAACAACAATATTTTTTCTGGAATCTACATTGCCTCGTATCCAAGACCAAATGGAGGAGGTGGAAGTAGAAATATGATTGGAAAGGAACTTGACACCAACTTAGGAGGTAGATGAAGCCCTCATAACATGGGTTCCTAACATAGGGAGCTCACGTGGGCCTAGATCTAAATATTGGAAAACTGTGGATTTAAATTGGCATTTAAAAATGCTCTTGGATCAGATGTTGCAAACACATGAGGAAGTGAAGAACACCATCCAAATTCAACTAAACGAATTCCACATGTTCCTTCATGAGGTTTTGGCACGAATCCCTTCCTCCAGGTCATCCTCAACAACAACAACAACCCATATTGGCAAGCCAACACCTCCCCAAGAGCCTCAAGCTCCTCCCCTGGCTAACCAACCAAAATGATTTTCCATTTTGATTTTTTCATAATGCGAAGCAGTAACGATTTCACCTCTACCAAAACTCAGAACTCTCTTTATTATGTTTATCTAGATAGACAGAGGGTAAAAAAAACTTGTCTCAAAGTGTTTGGACATAAGAGTCCCTCTTCCTTTGTTGTTGGTATGGTTTCCCCAATGACAGACCAATAGCTAAGAATTTTTGTATGAATTGTTTATAGCCAAGTTAATATATTTTTCTCTGTGTACTTACCCCCAAAAAAAGATAGAGATTAGCTAGCATAGAAATACTTGGGCAAGGGATATAGAGTGGGAATAGGAGAGGACCTGTGAATGGGTCGTGCAATAAATTACAAGTTAGTTGAACCTCTAATTAACTCTCTAAAAAGGAAAGGTATCCACAATTTAGCAATGATAGTAGCTCCATAGAATATATCCATCTAGAATTAAGAATGGAAAGGTGTTGATCGTCTATGACTAAAAGGGGAGGAATCAAAGGAATGGAACCACTTTGTACACATGTTAAAACAAAGTATTATTAGACTTAGGGATGAGGAGGATGGAATTATTTGGTAAAAAAATAGCTTTGCAAGAAGGTTTGTTGCACAAATAGGATACAATGCCAGTTTTGGGAAGAAGAAGAAGGTGAACAAAATTGGTGGTGGAAGCCCATATGGAAAATAAAAGCACAATGAAAACAAAAGTATTTCTATGGTTAGTATTATTGAACAAAATTGTGACAAGTTCAAATTGCAAAAAAAGGACTTGGCAAGGACCGAAAGATGTATTGTGTAAAAAAGAATAAGAATCAATTGATTATATTTTAGTTCAATGTCCCTTTACTAAGTTTGGGAGGAATCTTTCAATTGGCATATAAAAAAAGAACCTAGGTAGGAGACTCTTTGGTTATCTACATGGAGAATTGGATAAAGGAACAAGCATGAAAATCATAAGTCTCTACCGTCTATTTTATCATGAGCCCTTTGGATGACCATAAGTCAGATGACTTTCTAAAACATGAAGATACTACATATTCAAGTCTTTCACCAGATTAGTGATGCTTATGGAGGGGCATGAAAACCAAGGAAAGAAGAATTCTAAAATTTCCAAAAAATGATCAAGTTTATCCTTGGATATTTTGAGGAGCATTTCAAGGGTTCTTAAGGACTTAGTAGTGTTGGAGGTGTCTTACTTCCGAAGAAAATCATAATATTTCTATTTTAAAAGGTACAAACAATAGGGCAAAGATGTATGTATTTTGGTTGTTGATGAGACTAGTACAACCTAACTTCAGATTCAAGGTGACTTTAAATTGGTAATCGATTGAAAAAACAAAACAAAAATATGAAAAATTTGTCTCTTTCTCCTATTATGAAAAGAAATAAAGAGATAAATATAAATTTCCCTAAAATTTATAATTTTCATCATATTTATAAGAAAAAGAAAATGTCATGGAAAATAAATTATCAAGACAAGCTCTCACTTTCCAATATGGGATAAGACAACAATCTTCATCCAATTTTTGAGAGGTCCATTTATGATTAATCTCCAAGTCCTTCACCTAATGGAAAAGTTAAAATTGATGTTTAGGGTATGATGCTTTTCTATTTAAATCTATGTTTAGTTTATGACGATTTTTCTGTTTAAATCTTACAAGGACATTTTCCTTTTTATGTTTAGGGTATGATGATGGGAGACAATATGTTTTTTTTTATAAAAAAACAAAGCTTATATGGCAAGAGGTAGTGGAAGAATGTAATAGAAGGACAATATGGAGAACATTGATCTTTAAATCTTACAAGGACATTTTCCTTTTATGTTTAGTGATGCAGGAGCATCGCCAACTCAACAAGCGAGCCAGCGTGGAAGACAATGAACAGCTGGACAAGCCAGCCGAAACTTTTTGAATTTTCATTCAAGATGATGCGCCAATGTATAAATGATGCATTTATGAAAGCGCCTTTTGTATGTTGTAACAGACCTCGAGCCATACGCTCTTGTCTGAAATAGATAGGAGGCATTTAATAGATTTAATGCAGGTAGATAGATGTTTAAGTCTAGATTAGACAATTTTAGAGTTCAAGAGGGAAAACGGATATAGACACCCTCAATTGTATGGTTGTAACATTAGACATTATTCAGAAGCATTCAGGAGAGAAGAGCAAGCAAAGAAAACTGTGAAGAACACCCATGTACAAATTCGAGTTATTAGAAGAAAGTCTTTGATTCAAACTCGTGGCTGGTGTTGTTTCTCTGTGTATCTTGTCTATGTGCTCATGAATGTTTGTTTTCTGGTTATGCATTTGCTTTGTATATGCTGTGCATGTGATTTTAGGTTTTAACTGAAGTCTGAAAGAGAATGAGTTTCAATTGTTTCTCTGTCTGAGCCAGGAGATTCCTGCAAAGAATGCAGTTGAATTCATCCGCAAGGAGTGCGTTGATGAGGGCTCGATAGTTGAACTTTTGTTCTTATTTGCCCAAAAGTTGATTTGGGTTGTTGAAGCCGTGCAAGAGAGGTGCAGGCTGGAGAAGAAGTCTCAGTTGTTAGTCTGAGCACAGGAGAGAGACGACCGCTGCTGCAGCGAGTGCGCAGAGTCTGAAAGATTCAACACTTGGGAAGTTGTTGAACGTTGAGGGAAGCAATGTGCGCAAGCTCAGAAGGTATAGCACCTTTGTGATATCATCGAAGGGAAGCACAGGAAGTTTGATCGAAGAAGGGTCAAGCAGAGTTTTTAGGCGCGGGCTTGAAGAGTAAGTCTGTAGAAGAAATACTTAGCCATTTCAGAGAAATATCATCAGAAGAGAATCGACGGTCAGGATTCGCAGACGGAGGCCACGAAGTCCCGGCAGTCGTCCAATCTCGGGAAGGTTGCGCAGGATTTAAGCCTAGCGAGCAAGAAAAGGAGTCAGGGAGTCATCAGGACTTGACTCATCGGAAGATCGGAGTTTCCGTGGTCGTGGAATTCTTGTAGAATGGAATCGAGATCCGTGATTCCCCGAAAGTATCTCAGCCGTTAATCTCGGTGAGACACGTGTTAAAGGAGCAGGGCATTTTGGCGGAAGCTCAGCTCATCGAAGAATCGGATCTTCTAGAGTCAAGAGTCTTGCGCAAGAAATCGCGATTAGCGATTTCCTGAGAAGATCAGAGCCGTTAATCCCAGACTGGATACGCGTCAGTAATCCGGAGAGTCGGGATTCGGCATTCGGAGTTTCCACCTACCAAGGAATCGTTGCATTTGAAATCGCGATCTTGCAATACTCGATAACGCGGGAGGAAGTGGTGATGTGGAAGGCTAGTCCTCACGAGCATCAGAGATCGAACTTTCGGGATTCTCGGTGTCGTGAGAATCGTTGCAGGAAGAGTTTCGAAACTCCAAAACGTGATAACCACGCAACCACAGTGTTGAGTGGAGGACAGGTGGCATCGGCATATCGTGAAATCAAAGGTTCGCGTGTTGAGAGCACAAAGATTTGCGTCAAGGTTTACGAGATCGCGAGAGGTGATACCTCTAAAACCATTGGTTAGCGTGTGGGCCCCAAAGCGTAGTAAGGGGGGACAGGTGGCATCGGAGATCCCAGGGGTGCGAATTCTTCGCATTACAAATTTGCGAACTCCGAAGTTTCGATAGAGAAAAGGGGTTTGGTCCCGTGGTCGACAGGTCGTGTGGAAAA
Source organism: Picea glauca (assembly GCA_000966675.3). NCBI lineage: Eukaryota > Viridiplantae > Streptophyta > Pinopsida > Pinales > Pinaceae > Picea > Picea glauca. The sequence continues at coordinate 7,140 of JZKD02S0676035.1, forward strand.
GGAGTTAGTGGAAGGAGTAAAGAAGCCGTGGGCGAGAGACCATCGGGATTCGAGGATTGGTGAGACCCAATTCCGTTGTTTTAAGGACTCGCGATCCAGCGAGGCCCGATTTCTCGATAGACGCAAGAGGAGATCGTCATGAGAGCATCTTGTGGGTGCGGAGAAGTCCCGATAAGGGATTTTGAGGAGCATTCTAGCTCTTCGGGCCTGGGAAAAAGAAGGTCCTGGGGGTAGCAGGCGTGCGCCGGGTCGGCGTCTGCGTCAAGTGGTATCAGAGCACCGTCTTTGTTTGTATACTTCAGACAGAGGGAAGAGAAAATTTCACCATGCCGCCAAGGAGAGAAAGACAATCGCCTGATGCAGAGGACAGGGATGTGCGAAGAAGAGGTAGGCCAGCAGGAAATCCAGAGATGGAAAGGCAGATACGCGATCTCAGAGCGAGATTGGAAGACATGGAAGCAGCACAGAGACGCACAGCAAATGCTGGGGATATAAGCGACTCTGAAGGCGAAGATGAAGCCGAACAGCAAGGAGAAGTTGCAGTCGAAGATGCAGCCAATGAGCGGTTAATTAAGGCTATCGCTCGGATGAGGTCAAAGACAAAAATGGGCATTCCAGTCTATGAAGGAAGTCTGGATGCAGAAGAGCTACTGGAATAGATTAGAGCTCTTGACACCTACTTCGATTATGAAGACATTGAAGAGGATAAAAAGGTAAGGCATGCTGTCACTAAATTGAAAGGACACGCAGCACTATGGTGGGACGAGCTTCAAGCAGACAGACGTTCCAAAGGCAAACAAAAAATTAAAAGATGGGATCGAATGATTGCAAAGATGAAGGCAAAATTCATCCCAAGGGATTATCAAATCACTCTGTTCAGGAGAATGCAGAACCTGAGACAGAAGTTGATGATGGTGAAGGAGTACACCGAAGAATTCTATAATCTCAATATCAGAGCAGGTCATCGGGAGAGCGATGATGAAAAAGTTGCCAGATATATGAATGGCTTAAGATACGATATCCAGGATGAGATGAGTATATCAACCATCAGAACGGTGGAGGATGCGTATCCGATGGCGTTGAAGGCAGAAGAAAAGCTAAGCCGTAAGCCAACACAACGGGGCAGAGGTAAGAGCCAATCGAGGGGTAAATCTGTTGCTCAAGACAGGTTCCAGAAATCTAAGGATGACTGGAAGAAGCCTCAGACCAAAATGGAAAGAGGTGGAAGTTCTCAGCGAGGCCAGTACACTGAACAGCAAAGGCAGCAGGTAGAACAGAGTAGAGGATATGCGAATAATAATACTTTTCCTCGTACCAGAGGTAGAGGAAGAGGCAGAGGAGGAATCATCACATGCTATACATGTGGGAAAAATGGGCACAAAGCATTTGACTGTCCAGACAGGAAGAAGGATGGAGGAGAAGCTCACATCGTCGAAGCACAGAGGCGAGCTGCTGAAGCAGAAGACGCAGAAGATGGAAGGTCATTAATGATGCATAAAGTTCTCTTAACACCCGAGAAGGAGGTGGAGGACACAGCTCAGAGAAGCTGATTGTTCAGAACCACATGCAAGACCAAAGATATAAAATGCAAGGTCATTGTGGACAGTGGAAGCACCGACAATCTCGTTTCAACCGAGATGGTGGAGAAACTAGAGCTGGAGACAACTGATCACCCGAGTCCATATAAAGTCTCATGGATACAGAAGGGACATCAGGTGAGTGTCACTAAACAGTGCTTAGTGGACATCAAAATAGGAAGATATAATGATAAAATTCTCTGTGATGTTATTCCCATGGATGTATGTCATTGATTGTTAGGCAGACCATGGCAATATGACAAAAACGTAGTTCATGATGGGAAAATGAATACGTACACTTTAGAGAAGAATGGGAGAACACACATGTTACTTCCAATAAAAGACAAGGAGGTGAAACCGGAAGTGAACAACAAGGTACTTCTCATGAGTGGGAAGGAACTTCTGGCAGAAGTAAAGAAGAAGGAAGATCCACAATTCTTTGTGGTCAGAAAACCGAAAGTTGTTTTGACGAGCACAAGAGTGGATGATCTGCTGGAGGAAATTCAGGAACTGTTGGAAGAGTTCGCTGATATAGTGGTGGACGAATTACCTCATTCGTTGCCACCAATGAGGAGTGTGAGCCATCATATAGACCTCATACCAGGGGCCAGTTTTCCAAACAAAGCAGCATACAGGTTGACGCCGCAGAAGAATGAGGAAGTCAAAAGGCAGGTACAGGAGCTGCTGGATAAAGGACTGATCAGGGAGAGTTTAAGTCTGTGTGTCGTTCCAACGGTACTGAGTCTAAATAAAGATGGAGGTTGGAGAATGTGTACAAATTCCAGAGCCATTAACAAGATAACCATCAGGTACAGGTTTCCATTGCCACGGATGGATGACTTGATGGACTGTTTAAGTGGAGCAAAAATGTTTTCAAAGGTTGATTTGAAAAGCGGATACCATCAAATTCGCATGAGGGAAGGCGATGAGTGGAAGACAACATTCAAGACAAACGAAGGTTTGTACGAATGGCTAGTCATGTTGTTTGGTTTGACGAATGCACCGAGTACATTCATGAGACTGATGAATGAAGTGCTGAAAGAATTTATTGGTAAGTTTGTCATTGTTTATTTAGATGACATCTTGATTTTCAGCAAGACAAAAGAAGAGCATCTGAAGCATTTAGCTGCAGTAATGAGGAAGCTACAACAAGAGAAGTTGTTGATTAACATGAGGAAATTTTCATTTATGAGGACAGAACTCATTTACTTGGGGTTTGTCATATCGGCGAATGAATTGAAGATGGATCTGAGTAAAGTGGGGGTAATTAAAAATTGGCCATCACCAAGAAATGTTTTCGAGGTGAGAAGTTTTCATGGATTGGCAAGTTTCTACAAAAAATTCATTATGAATTTCAGTGGAATTAGTGCAGCAATGATGGACACAGTCAAGAAAAGACATAAATATTTTCACTGGACGGAGGAGGCAGAGAAGAGCTTCAATCTGTTGAAGCGAAAGATCACAGAGCAACCAGTGTTGGTGTTGTCGGATTTTGCAAAAGTTTTCCAAGTGAAATGTGATGCAAGTGGCTTTGCCATAGGAGCGGTCTTGAGCCAGGAGGATAGACCAATTGCATATTTCAGCGAGAAGCTGGATGAGGCAAAAGTGAAGTACTCAACGTATGATAAAGAATTTTATGCTATCATACAGGCGTTGAATAAGTGGAGGCATTAATTGATCCCGAAAGAATTTGTTCTGTATAGTGATAATCATGCATTACAGTTCGTGACTCAGCAAGAGAAGTTGAATCAGAAACATGCAAAATGGGTAGAGTATATGCAGAATTTTACATTTGTAATTAAACACATTTCAGGTACTGCTAACAAAGTGGTTGATGCTTTGAGCAGGAAGTGTTTGTTGCTATAGGAATTCCGAGTCAAGACATTGGGTTTTGAAAATCTTAAGGACATGTATGCAGGTGATGCAGATTTTGCAGAGGCATACGAAGCAGCTGAGAATCCAGTTCTCAGAGACAGAAGCCCATGGATGGATTACATGATCCAGAATGGACTGTTATTCAGAGGAAATCAATTATGCATTCCAAATTGCTCCATGAGGGAGAACCTGCTAAAAGAAAAGCACAGTGGTGGATTAGCAGGGCATTTTGGTCACGACAAGACGTTCGCAAAGCTGAGCAAAGCATACTTCTGGCCGAAGATGCGAACAGATGTCAAGAAGTTTGTTGATAGGTGTAGAATTTGCCAGCATTCAAAGGGAAAAAAGCAGAATGCGGGATTCTATCAATCATTACCCATACCTGAGCGGTCGTGGAATGAAATCAACATGGATTTCATATTGGGATTACCAAGGACGCAAAGAGGACATGATTCCATCTTTGTGGTGGTTGACAGGTTTTCCAAAATGGCACATTTTATACCATGCCAGAAGACCAGCGATGCGACTCATATCACAAACTTGTTCTTCAAAGAGATCGTTAGACTTCATGGTTTACCCAGAAACATAGTATCGGACAGGGATACAAAGTTCATTGGACATTTCTGGAGGACACTCTGGAAGAAGATGGGAACTAACTTAATGTTTAGTTCTGCCTATCATCCACAGACAGATGGGCAAACAGAGGTTGTAAATAGGAGTTTGGGAGACTTACTCAGAAGCCTGGTAACAGAGCACCACAGCAGCTGGGATAATGTGTTGCCACAGGCAGAGTTTGCTTACAACGATTCAGTGAACAGAAGCACAGGCAAAAGTCCATTTGAAATTGTATATGGTAGGCAACCAAGAGGAGTATCTGAGCTGAGAGATTCAGAACAGATAATAACTAAGAGTGCAAGCGCTGAAAAGTTCGCAGGGGCGATGAAAGAACTTCACAGCAGAGTGAAGCAGCGATTGTTGGAGTCGAACCAGGAATATAAGCGCAGAGTGGATCAGCATCGGAGACAACTTAAATTTGAAGTTGGTGATCTAGTCCTGGCACATCTGAGGAAGGAAAGGTTCCCAAGGGGAACATATAATAAGCTGAAGATGAAGAAAATTGGGCCATGCAGAGTCCTGAAGAAGTTGGGAGAAAATGCTTATGAGATTGAATTGCCAAATGAGATCGAAATATCTCCGACATTCAATGTCTCAGACTTATATCCATATAAGGCTGAAGAAGCAGGAGCTGGGAGTGATGAACAGCCAGAGATCCAGTGGCAGAAGCATATGTTGATTGTTGAAAGGCCACAAATGGAGAAAATACTAGATAAAAGAGTCAGCAAAAGAACCAGACGAAAGCAATACTTCGAGTATCTGGTGAAATGGATGAATCACCCAGTAGAAGATGCCAGCTGGGAGACAGAAGCAGTCATTCAAAATCATGGACAGACCGTGCAGGAGCTCATGGACAGGAGCCCATGAAAGTTTTCAAGACGACGAGTATGATGCAGGAGCATCGCCAACTCAACAAGCGAGCCAGCGTGGAAGACAACGAACAGCTGGACAAGCCAGCCGAAACTTTTTGAATTTTCATTCAAGATGATGCGCCAATGTATAAATGATGCATTTATGAAAGCGCCTTTTGTATGTTGTAACAGACCTCGAGCCATACGCTCTTGTCTGAAATAGATAGGAGGCATTTAATAGATTTAATGCAGGTAGATAGATGTTTAAGTCTAGATTAGACAGTTTTAGAGTTCGAGAGGGAAAACAGATATAGACACCCTCAATTGTATGGTTGTAACATTAGACATTATTCAAAAGCATTCAGGAGAGAAGAGCAAGCAGAGAAAACTGTGAAGAACACCCATGTACAAATTTGAGTTATTAGAAGAAAATCTTTGATTCAAACTCGTGGCTGGTGTTGTTTCTCTGTGTATCTTGTCTATGTGCTCATGAATGTTTGTTTTATGGTTATGCATTTGCTTTGTATATGTTGTGCATGTGATTTCAGGTTTTAACTGAAGTCTGAAAGAGAATGAGTTTCAATTGTTTCTATGTCTGAGCCAGGAGATTCCTGCAAAGAATGCAGTTGAATTCATCCGCAAGGAGTGCGTTGATGAGGGCTCGATAGTTGAACTTTTGTTCTTATTTGCCCAGAAGTTGATTTGGGTTGTTGAAGCCGTGCAAGAGAGGTGCAGGCTGGAGAAGAAGTCTCAGTTGTTAGTCTGAGCATAGGAGAGAGACGACCGTTGCTGCAGCGAGTGCGCAGAGTTTGACAGATTCAACACTTGGGAAGTTGTTGAACGCTGAGGGCAGCAGTGCGCGCAAGCTCAGAAGGTATAGCACCTTCGTGATATCATCGAAGGGAAGCACATGAAGTTTGATCGAAGAAGGGTCAAGTAGAGTTTTCAGGCGCAGGCTTGAAGAGTAAGTCTGGAGAAGAAATACTTAGTCATTTCAGAGAAATATCATCAGAAGAGAATCGACGGTTAGGATTCGCAGACGGAGGCCGTGAAGTCCCGACAGTCGTTCGATCTCAGGAAGGTTGCGCAGGATTTAAGCCTAGCGAGCAAGAAAAGGAGTCAGGGAGTCATCAGGACTTGACTCATCGGAAGATCGGGGTTTTCGTGGTCGTGGAATTCTTGTAGAACGGAATCGAGATCCGTGATTCCCCGAAAGTATCTCAGCCATTAATCTCGGTGAGACACGTGTTAAAGGAGCAGGGCATTTTGGCAGAAGCTCGGCTCATCGGAGAATCGTAGCTTCTGGAGTCAAGAGTCTTGCGCTAGAAATCACGATTAGCGATTTCCCGAGAAGATCAGAGTCGTTGATCCCAGACTGGATACGCGTCAGTAATCCGGAGAGTCGGGATCCGGCATTCGGAGTTTCCACCTACCAAGGAATCGCTGCATTTGAAATCGCGATCTCGCAATACCCGATAACGCGGGAGGAAGTGGTGACGTGGAAGGCTAGTCCTCACGAGCATCGGAGATCGAACTTTCGGGATTCTCAGTGTCGTGAGAATCGTTGCAGGAAGAGTTCTGAAACTCCGAAACGCGATAACCACGCAGCCACAGTGTTGAGTGGAGGACAGGTGGCATCGGCATATCGTGAACTCGGAGGTTCGCGTGTTGAGAGCACAAAGATTTGCGTCAAGGTTTACGAGGTCGCGAGAGGCGATACCTCTGAAACCATTGGTTAGCGTGTGGGCCCCAGAGCGTAGTAAGGGGGGACAGGTGGCATCGGAGATCGGGGATCGGAGATCCCAGGGGTGTGAATTCTTCGCATTACAAATTTGCAAACTCCGAAGTTCCGATAGAGAAAAGGGGCTTGGTCCCGTGGCCGACAGGTCGTGTGGAAAAGGAGTTAGTGGAAGGAGTAAAGAAGTCGTGGGCGAGAGACCATCAGGATTCAGGTAATGGTGAGACCCGATTCCGTTGTTTTAAGGACTTGCGATCCAGCGAGGCCCGATTTCCCGATAGATGCAAGAGGAGATCGTCAGGAGAGCATCCTGTGGGTGCGGAGAAGTCCCGATAAGGGATTTTGAGGAGCATTCTAGCTCTTCGGGCCTGGAAAAAAGAAGGTCCTGGGGGTAGCAAGCGTGCGCCGGGTGGGCGTCTGCGTCATTTAGGGTATGATGTTTTGGAGATAATATGTTTTTTTTTTCTTAAAAAAATTGTATATATGGTCACATGTAACGGAAGAAGGTAATTGAAAGATAATATGGAGAATAATTATTTTGTTTTTGTTTTTTTTATTATTAAATTTTTTCTGGTGAAATAAAGTATAGAAATTAGGGTTGAGTACTTTTTCATATTTTGTGGATGGTAAACGGGGTAAATTGTGAGCCTTAATTACCGGACCTTGGGGGAATCAAGAGCGTCAAACTCGTGACTAACAATAAGCATGAAAACTCACATCTAACTCTAAACCATGACCAACAACAAGCATGAAAACTTGCATCTGGCTTTAAACCATGACCAACAACAAGCATGAAAACTCACATATGGCTCTAAACCAATTGAGCTTATCCTCACAACTATTTACTATTAATTAGAGAGTCAAACCCATGACCAACAACAAGCATGAAAACTCACATCTGGCTCTAAACCAATTGAGCTAACCCTAAAAAAAATTTACTATTAATTTATTTGATAAAAGCAGAGTTAAATAAAAATTAATGTTTTTTTTAAGTTAATTATAGATTTTGATAATTCCTTTAGCCTTTTTATTTTTAGATATAGTTAATTTATTTGATAAAAAAATAGTTAAATAGAAATTAATGTTTTTTTAAGTTAATTAGAGAGTCAAACCAATTAGCAACAACAAGCATGAAAACTCACATCTAGTGAGCAACAAGAAGGATGAAAACTCACATGTGGCTCTAAACCAATTGAACTAAACCTCCAAAAATTTTAGTATTAATTTATTTGATAAAAAAATAGTTAAATAAAAATTGATGTTTTTTTAAGTTAATTATATATTTTTATATTTGTTTAACTTTTTTATTAATTTATTTGATAAAAGAATAGTTAAATAAAAATTAATGTTTTTTTAAGTTAGATATAGTTAATTTATTTGATAAAAGAATAGTTAAAAAAAAATGTTTTTTTTTTAAGTTTATTATATATTTTGATTATTCATTCCTAGTTAAATAAAAATTAATGTTTTTTAAGATGATGATGATGATGATGATGATGATGATGATGATGATGATGATGATGATGATGATGATGATGATGATGATGATGATGATGATGATGATGATGATGATGATGATGATGATG
>JZKD02S0676057.1:0-15381 GCA_000966675.3 Picea glauca
AACAAAATGTGATTTGTGTTGCTAGTTTCATACAATGCTTTAAGAGCTGTCCATGTTGCAGCAGAAGTTGTAGCGTCTCTAATATGTGGAATTATGCTATCTTTAACTGACATGCACAACAATACATTTGCCTTGTTTTCGCGCTTCTCCCAGTCTTGGATCTGTGTTGTTGTCGCACCGGCAGCCGCATCAGGTTTCAGTTCAGTTCCCTTCGCAATGTTCCAGAAACCATAGCCCTCCATGAGCGTCTGCATCTTGAATTTCCAGTTGATGAAATTCGATCCATCTAACTTGTTGGCTTCGTTGAGGTAGGTCTCCGCAAGCGGATTCGCCATCGCTGCAAGATATTCTCTGCAAGTGAAGTACCAAGGATATGCAACTTTCCGTCGAGTTTTCTCCTATGCTGAGCAGTCTGTCACTCTGCCTTCGGATCCACTAGTCAAAATCTACCTCTGTTCTCAGCTTAAATCATGCATGCAGCTTAATATCCAAAATATCCACTTTTTAAATAGCCACTTCACTATTTAAAAGACTTATAACTTTATATATATATAAAAAGTTCCTTAAAAGAAACCTCCCTTTTTTGTTTTAATACACATGCATGCATCCACTTTAATTATAATAAAAAAATGAATAACTCCCTTTTCTTATTTGCATGTATAAGAGAAGTCGTGGCACTTCTTATTTTTAAATGCTCCAAAAATAAAAAGCACTTATGCATGCAAACTTCACGCTCACTCATCATGCATGCATTCAAAACTCACCACCATGCATGTGTTTCAAAACTCCACTCACCATGCAAACTTCAAATAAAAATAGATCTTCACAATTTGTAGCTCAACTGTGTATACCAATTTTGAATTAAACTCAAATTAAACTCACACAAATCATGAAATGGAGGATCTTCACGACAAAACTCCACTATTTGCTCACAACCCTCTTCAACTAAACCAGCTCTTGGATGATTCGTACGCTTTCCAACAAGGAGGTATGCTCACGCTGCAGCCGATTCCTTTCTCACGTTTCTCACGCTATCCATGGTATCCACGTTGTGCCTTCACGATTTATCAATAAAACCTTCACGCATGCAAAAAGAATATAACCTTCATGGCTCGCCCTCCAAAAATGTTTCTGCATGCTATCCAGGCCCTCTCCCCGTGGCTCTGATACCAACTTAAAATATGCGAAACAAACACACGGTGAGTCTACGCTCACTTCTATATTGTTCAATGAAGACGGATTACATCTTTATATAGGAAAAGACTCTCCTGAGTCGGTTACATGCAAACCAAAGACAACTAGACTCTTAACCAAGAACTGACTCTTAACACGCCTACAACTGGCTCTCACAACTGAAGCTTATAACTGGTGCTTACAACTGGCGCTTTCTCCATTATTTCCAAGTCTATCGTCATTGTTGTTGCTCTCGAAAAAACCGCTTCCCTGCTAGAGCCAGTCGTTATGTTTGAAAACTACATGTGACCAACATGATGGAAATTTTCACAAACAAAAACACAAACCAACGACAAAGATAAGGTGGATCCTCGACTCTTGCAGACGAGGTAAACGAAAGCTACTTTCTGATGAGTGTGTCCCATGAGAACTGTGTAAAAAAATTCCAACCACTGAAATCAAAGGCAAATAAGTAGTTGATGAAGTTTGCATTAATGTGGAGATTTGGGTCTAAAGTTGGCCAACGAGTCAGTCACATATAAATTTTAGATAATTTTGGCGGTATAGTATTATTTAAAATAAATTAAACAATATCAAAAAATTTAATTAGATTCATTTAAAATTGAGTAAAATTTGTAGGGATATTGTGTCGGGCTTGAAATTTGTATTATATTTTTATTAAAATTATTTAAAAAAAAAAAAATTACTCCAAAAAAAACCTACTATAAGTTTATATAAACATTTTGGGGTGGCAGGAGTAGGTTACCATTGACGTGGGAGGAATAATTGGAAAAACCTTTGCATGGAGACTTCGTATCTGGTCCAACAATCAAGTAAAAGATTACGCTCTATTGCAAGAATAACAAAGGAAAATATTCAATCTATGATTGTGGGTAGTGACTCGAAGACAATCATAAGTTATATGATTATGAACTCAATTCCAATCGACAAATCTTTAGCCTCTATCGTAACTAGAGCTAAATAACAAGCAGATTACTTCTCAAAAATCTGATTCTATCAAAATCTTATTCTATCATGTATTGCTAGAAAAACAATTGTGAAGTCGATCACTTTGCTAACATTAACTCAACTTTTAAATTGGGTTTCTCAATGTCAATGGCATTATTAGCCAACATCATATTCCATGATCATGAGTATCGAAACACATAACACTCATTTAATCCTTCACATGTATTGCAGCATTGGGTTTCAAACTCGACATTGGGAAAATTATGTGACAAGATGTTTGTCCCTCCATTGGATGCTGGAGTTATGTTCATGCATGCATTTGAATTCTTGGTTAGAGATTTCCTTGATTGAAATGGGAATAAGGAAATCTAATGGGAAATCGTCTATGGGAAGTTTGACATACAACTCAGCGTGAAATTGTAAGATTTCATGTTAGTTTGGTAGCGATTGTATTTGTTTCATTGCTTTTGAGTCAGTTTAGTTTAAAAGGGTGCATTCCCCTCCAAGATAATTTTGTGCATGGGGGTTATTGAACCTCCAAGTGGTTTCTAGTCTGGATTCTAGAGGATCAATCAACTATTTCATCCAGTTTATTGTTTGTTTCCATTCTTTGGCCTTCGTTTTGCAATTTGAATTTCACCCTCAATCGGTCCAGAGCACTAGAATTTATGGGTTAACCTGGGCCTAGAATGCACGGCAAAGGATTTGGGATTTGGGTTGTTTCGGGTATCTGGATTTGGTTGGGGTTTCTGAACTTGATGCAACCTTAATGGATTACATAGAGCTCCAAGATATTTTAATAGTCCTTGGATATCATGAGGACCAAATCCAATGCAACAAGTCATCTATATTCTCTATCACCTCTAAAGTCCATAAGAATGACCACCCGAACAATTCTCAAATTGCAGTAATCATGAATACTCTTGTGGAACAAGAGCAAAAGATTAAAGCAGAATGCAATCTTCTCAGGAATATGGTTATAAACTTGAGCAAGGGAGACTGATCAAGAACATTTAATCAAAGACCAATTCTCAAATTGCAATGATCATGAATACTCTTATGGAATAGGAGAAAAATATTTTTGTCCTTGAAGCAAAATGCAATCTTCTTAGGAATGTGGTGATAAACTTGAGCAAGGGAGACTGCCAAGATAATTTAATCAAATACTGTCAGTTAACTCAAACTGGGGGGAACCAAAGGAACATGAAACTGTGCACCAACTTGTTGATGACATGGACATAGTAAAGAATGACTCTACCTCTTTGAATGTTGGCCAGGAAGACGTTGTCAGTGCCATGCTCACTACTAAGTACAATGTTTTTTCAAAGTTATTAAAATAGTGAGTCTATATTATCGAATATGTAACATAAAGAAATACTAGGGAATTTTGTATAATGATATAGATATTTTCTACTGTGGAAATGTGGTTTGTAAGGTTTTTTGTATGGGAATTTCAAACTAGACCTATGATGTAATCTCGCTACAAGATTTTATGTAGATTTAAATTAATACAATTTTCTGAATTATGGTTTCAAAAAATATATATATATAAACATTTCCTAAAAAGAATTGTGTGTTTTGATTTCTTTTATATGTAATTATATAATTATTAGGTAACTAAAAAATATATTGATTTTGGGGTGGCAGGAGTGGGCAGGGTACTCTATGACCCTGGAGGAAATGTCGAGTTCACATTTGCTTGGGACATTGATCAAACCACTAATAATCAAGCTAAAGCATATGTGCTCTAACAAGGTCTTTCTTTGGCCAATTCACAAGGCATTCACAACCTCACAGTTTTAGACAACTAAAAAATAACTATTAAACATGTTAGGTTGAAGACTCTTGCACGTAACACTCGTCTAAGATCAATATTTCTCAAAATTCAGAAGGAAATCCATGCATTTCATCACGTGGAATTCCTCCATGTTCTCAGATTCAACAATAGGGAGGCAAACCATTATGCTAACCAAGCTAGGAGGAAAAATTTTGGGGTGATTTTTATTAATGGGTCTCCTCATTCCATCTGATCCCACAAACCTTTACATCAATTTAATGCCCAAACCGCTCAACATTTCACTCACGGTGGACAACAATATTGTACATGAGTCATGTTATGGGCCACGTGCTTGGCATGCATCACCTCGACATTCTCATAAATCCTTTGGTACCACAGGGTCTTATCTCCCACTTCCTCATCTGTGTCTAGGTGCATGTGGGAGGGCTTCTCTCATCATGGCAGTGAATGTTTGTACCTGCAATCATGCATGTTATCACCAAAAAATCATTCATAGCAATAGAGGTAATGGATGAAGAAACAATGAACACATACACAACATACTTCCAATATTTACAAAACTAATTCTAGCAAGGTGACCAAAACTATGTAAAAGACCCATAAATTTGTGCGCACTTCCAACAAAGTCAGCACATGCACATCCGTGCGGGCCAAAACAACTCCAAATATGCACAGTGTGCAACCCGCACAACTATCCATGAAGAAACCTGCGTGTATGTGAAAACGACACATTTATGAATTTGGTCGGGCCTCAACCACTTCTAGGGTGAAGTAATTCAAGACAAGACCCCAATATCGACCCAAAATCTCGCCTTGGGATGACTAAAAAGATGGGATGTACCTAAAAATCCCTCCCATTCACACTTGGAGCAATCTATCAAATACCTTGTTATGGTTCTATAAATAGAGGTCCATTGTATGCACAAATGGAAGAAGTTCATTGCATTGTTATGTTGTCCAAATACTCTTGGAGAAATCATTTGTTCTCTTAAGAATAGCCTCGACAAGTATAGCATAGGGAAAGCTTTCCACCTCTTGGATAGATTTGCCATAGAGTTCTTCGCCATTGTCAATAAAAAATAGGAGAGTAATAGCTCTACTTTGAGAGATTTAAGAGCCCTCCCTAGAAGGAATAGGGGATTCATAAATCCCACGTTTATCCTCTTGGTGTTCTCAATTTCAAAGACCATTCTCTATTGGGTATCCACTCTTGGTGTTCAATTTTATGCAACCTTTGTTAATGTTTGATTAATTTAGTTTCCATTGTTTGTCATTCTTATCTTGCTTTATTTCTTGCTTTCTAGTTTGTAGGTTCACTAACCTATTAACCATTGTTTTGTCTTGTGTTGCTTTGTTGGCTTACCAAGGAAATCAAAGGGGTCTCCTTTTGCTCACCCTTTTGATCAAAATCGCCAAACAGATTGGCGACCATACTAGGGATTGGAATCCAAATTCCTCCTCAAGTAGGCTATTAGAGTTGTTATTCTCACTTTCTGGTGTTTGCAGGGTCCAAAACTAACCTATCCTACCCTTCAAATACTGCAATTCAGCCCAGTGTTGGATGAATTCATTTCAAATTTCCGGCCCACCATTTCTCTGCGTGTGCACGGGTTTGGGTCTAACAACTGCGCAGTTCCGCACACCATCTACACTCACCAGTTGCGCATTGTGCGTGACTGTCTCACTAAATAGTCGCGTGCAAGTCTTCTTTGCCATATTGTAAGTCTTGTTGAGCCCATTTTCATCAACTAGCTTAGGTTTAATTTATGTACTTTGTAAAATCCACATAAAACAAGCTTTGAATTCATTCTTGCATAGAGACTTAGCCCACATAGTCACTTAGGGGGATAAAAAAAAACCTTTGCATCTTTTACTTCCTTGGTTGCCACGTGGATGGCTTAGTGTAGCATTTGAATCTTAAAATCATTGCAAGTCTTGTTTCTTTTGCAATTCATCACACTAAATTGGGACTACAGACTATTTTAACAATCTTGGAGTATGCTCTTTCCTCGCATCTTAGTGTGACCTTTGAAATAAAAAAAAAGAGATTGTTCGAATAAATCTCCATCTCCCTCTCAAAATCAATCTTTAGGAGAGGCCAATACCTCTTAGTTTGCTCATTTTATGCAAATAAATCAACCATTTTAGGAGAGGTCAATACCTATTAGTTTGCTTATTGAAACATAATCTAAGAGATTTGTAAGGGCCCACACATGCCCATACGTGCACAATCTTACGATAGTTTTAAATTTTTAGAGAAAACAACCTATGGAGTTTAAGGATTTTGTAAGGGCCCATACATGCCCACATGTCTACAATCTAGGATAGTTTCAAAAATTTCTTAGATTAGATAACATTCTAGGGAGATTAAAAGCTCAAGAGTAAGGACTCACATGTCCACCCTGCTAGTTACCTAGGGCTTGTTCAATTTTTGCAAGGATTGTTTGTGAAACTTAGTAAGTTAGAAGTAAGAAAGATTTGTAAAGGACCAAGCGATGTCCACATGTTAAAACTTTGCTCACTAACTTATTAAAAACCATTACACACTTTCACTTATTGCACACAACATCGCCACATATTCAAAAGATTTTTACTAGAGACTTGAAACCGTAGTATGCTCTTCTCCCTGCGCCCATAAATGATCGGGAGGATCAAAAGGGATTCATTTGTTTAGTGCCAATATTTTGGTCACACCAATTTTAAACAACGAAGTTGGCCCATGACCCCAACTTCACATCATAAAAGCAATCATAAACAATACATTTTCTAACCTCCATAGGAGGAACACCGAAAGAAAATTGTAGTCTAAGTTACGATTTTGGGGATAGGTATCCAAATAAATCCCCATTATCTTTTTCTCATTGAAACTTATAAAGTTGCGAAATAGGGTACCAAAATCCTCTCAATCAAGCATTCCTATTGTTGGCTCTTGACCAAGTTTTGAGGATCCTTGGTCATGTTTGACCTATTTTTGGGACTTCGACAGGCTGGTCGAAGATGAAGCAGAGATCGTGGCATCTCAGCCTCTTTTTAGGGCTTTCTGGGTTTTGGTCTTATGTAACGGGTATGGGGATGTCGGCCCATGGGTTTACCCATGTTTAGGCCTCTTTTGTAATGTATAAATAGATAGCTAGGCGATGCAAGCTAGTGGAAAGTGTGTGATGCTAAGTGTTAAGTGCAAGTGATAGTTGTACATACTTTGTGCATACTATGTGGGACTTGCAAGGCCAAGTGCAAGTGACCGTAAAGAGATTGAGTAGAAGCTTTGTGCTATAACCTAGCTCGAGGAAAGAGGATCTGGTGGAGTGTGCACAGATCTCCTGTCCTATGCGAAGTAGGATTTTGTGGCTCTGTGCATGTAGATGATTAGCAAAAGACAATAAAGAAGAAGAAGAGTTGGTGGATGTAGCCCCAGGCAGGGGGTGAACCACGTATATCATGTGTTGTTATGCTTTGTGCGATGTATTGATGTGTTTACTTGCTTAGTGCTTTGGCATAGATAAATGATCGATAGATCTGTTGATGATTTGTGCTCAATAATATGGATGAATGGTAGATCTAACCTATGTGAATGTGCTTAGTGCTTGAATATACTAGATCTGGGTGAATACTGTGATGCTCTGTGATTAGGGTTTTAACTGCGAAGTAGATATTGGTTAAATACTAATGAACTGTAACTGCTAAGTGCTTTGATAGAATATTGTAATCACAGATCTATGTCCCAACTAAGCTTGCAGACGCCGAAAGGGCCGATAGTTAGGGTTTTGTTGGTGCGTTGTTATAGCATTGAACCCTGGGTCTACCCTTGTGCCAACAAATGGTTCTGTTGCCGGGACCTGAAACTGTGATTGTTGGGAACTGAAGCAAAGAGAAAGAGAAGCTATGTGCGTAGATATGTTGCTGAAGTGTGCAATATCTGACCTGAAACTGTGATTGTTGGGAACTGATAGAAAAGAGAAAGCTTTGTGCGTATATATGTTGCCCTAGTGCACAGTATTCTACTTGACTTGTGAAGCTCTGTGCTAAGAAGAGAAGTCAGATCAGAAGAAAAGAGGTAAGATCTGAAGGCTTTGTGCTTTGTTAAAGGTAAGAACAGTGAAAATTTTTGATTGAAAAATGAAAGATAAGTGGAAATTTTTGTTTCAAAAGTATGGATCTAGGTATGTTTGATAAATTTTGTCCTAACTTGAAAAATATGGCACAACTAGAAGAAATAAGATTTGATATGAGTAGATCTGATAGAAATGATGAAAGATATGTTATTCCTATGCATAGAAAGACAGTTTGGACTAACAAATGGATGCAGGAACCTAGAAATATTTTTTTGCAGGTTAGCTACTATGATCCTAGTGCATAGTACAGGAAAGGTCGGGGATCATTTCAAAGAAAAAGAAGATTAACCCTTTGTTATAATTGCAGAAGACCGGGACATCTTGCTAAGGAATGCCCTGGTAAAAGACCTAGTTGTCTTTGTTGTCAAGCTATGGATCATGAAGTTTTGGATTGCCCTAGAATGATTGCTAAGGTTGAAAGAATGAATATGAGACAAGAAAACCCTAAGAAAGGAAATTGAGACCACGATAGAACCCTAGAAAGAATCAGAGACTGTATTATTGCAAATGAAAAAAACCCTGAATGATCATCGAAATATCAAGTTGTTAGAGATATTCAAAGAAAAAGAGTGCAGAGAAACAAGAATAGGAGACTTCGACATTGACTGTGTTCTAGATGAGGAAACACATGTGAATATCATGATAGAAAGAACTTGGGAAATTTTGGGAAAGACTGCTATGATTCCTTCATTAGGAGGAATAAGATTATTTAGAGGAAAGTTGATAACCCTATGTGGAAGACTCACCCGGATGTCTATGAGTGCTCATAGAACTTCGACAGAGGAAGAATTTGAGGTTGTTAAATTTATTAAAAACAACGCCCAGTTTTATATATTACTAGGAAAAACTTGGATTGAGAAAGATCAGGCCAAAAGAAAGGAGGAGGAAGCCCTGGAACAAAAGAAGCAAGAATTAAAAGATTTCATGACTAGGAGGATAACACACTTGATTGAAGAATAGGAGAACAGATCAAAGCTGTTCAAAACTAGAAACCTGGATGTCGAAGTTGAAAGAACACAAGAAGACTCACTGAAGAGTGGAGCACCTACCCCAAAGAGAGAAGAATATTGGCCTTGAACCCTACGGAAGACCATCAACAACGCAAAGATACTATGTTAAATGGAGATAAGAATCATAATGGAAAGAGGAATACCAAGAAGAATATTACAGGGAAGAAGGCTAGAAGCTCAGTAAAAAGAGAGAAAAGATAGAAAAGTTGCAGAATGTTCCAGAAGGGACTTCGCAGAAGGAAGATTTGCAAAACTGGAACTTCGTTGAGATATTAGAACAACGCAACATGGAACTTTGCGATGACGAAGAAATATAGCTGTTGAAAGCATTATAACCGTTAGCCCGATGTCCCAAATGGTTAGAAAAACAGTTATGGCCAAAAAGATCGCCATCAGACCATTGGGACCGCTCCGCAACAGACGAAACCACATTGATGAAGCCCTCTCGTCCATTGGAGAGATCCGTTACACTATTGTCTACTTATTCTGTCGACTGTTGCACTGAGAACACTTTTGTGAATTGTATCCGAGCCAATAAGAGAACTCCTTGCTACCGTGTTGTGCTTAGTGAGATCGACACCTGTTCTATTTCTCTAGGCACTCATTCATTCACATGAGTTATCCGATCTGAGCGTGCATGTCGAACGAGCTCAGTGTCACAGAGAAAGTCGCCGAAGAAGTTCTAATCGACCTTATGGTAGAGAGAGTGATGTCCACAGGAGTTCAACCTTCATCAACGCCAGGAGTGCAAGACTCCCCGTCAATTGCTCGTAGATCTGGACCATCCCATGTTGTAGATGAGAAAAGAACCAAGCACAAAGATGACTTAGCGAATTCGAAGTTAATCCCATATGTTTTGCCCGATTACATCCTGCCTCTAGCCGACGCGGTGAATCGTGATAGTGTCTCGAGGGACTTCGACTACATAGTCATCACGGCGTACCTCCTGAAGGGGATACGCACAGTCAGGCCGCAGTTGGAGAGGATTCCAACCTTGAAAATTAGTGACTATAATCTAGGGAACCGCAAGACCTACGACATGCTCGTGCCTCACAAGTACTTGACTAAGACGAAGGGAAAGAGATCAAAGATCATTCCCCAGCCATGGACCATGAACCTCGTGCAGTCCACCCTCTTGAATGTGATGAATATTCCCCACCTTGGAAGGCACCAGGAGGTTAATGCCTGCGTTAAGCTCCTGTTGTCGTGCTTCCATGGTGGTTATTTATGGTTAGACAGGCACATTACCATCAATACGACGTTGATCCACCGGATTGAGCATGTAGGGACCCGATCCACAGGACTTCAACCTAGGGAAGGCTACAGATCGCACATTGGCACAGAGGATCAAAGACATCTATGGTGATGTAGAGAAGGGGACGTGAGGGTACAAGGTAGCCTCCATTCATAATGGTGTAGTGCGCCTTGCTTTCCAGTTGATTGTTGGTAAGCTAGTCTGAAAGAACAAACCCACGCAGGTCACAGGGTTTGTGGTTGACCTCGCAGGAAAGTGCGTGGAGGGATTACAGATGAACTGGGCGAAGTACTTAGTGAACCAGCTAGAAGTTGATTGCCGCGAAGCTCAAGATCATGGCTACGAGTTCCACTTTAGCTGGTTGTTGATACTCATCGTGTTTACAGCTTGTAAGATGCCAGAAGGTGTGACCTTCCTGGACATTGAGCTGTTCAAACCACTTGCTGCGAAGTTCACCATGCTCTGGTACAAGCGATATGGGAAAACAGTGGCAGTCAAACGCAGTATTCCATACCTACTACCTGAAGATGAAAAGGGCTATCGAATTGTTCCCTCGTATGACGTTGAACACTCTGGACAAGTTCAAAACCCTTACGAAGTTTTGTGCAGACAGGCATTTCATATATATCACTACGCGCACAGATGAGAATAAAGAAGAGCTTCAATCATACTATAATATCACCGAGGAGGACCTGGAAGAAATCGCTAAGGAATGACCTGCAGAGTTCCTTATACCAGTTGCTAAGGCAGAGTTGTCCGACCCAAACCTCATTGAAAGCCTGGTAGTTACCCGCGAGGAGTATAATGCACCCAGCAGTAGCAGAAGGAAGAAGAAAGAAGATGTATAGGAACTGAGTAATGCCTCAGAAAAGACTGCCTCAGATTCACCTGGCGGAGGAGGAGGTGACGAAGTGGACAAAGAGGAGAAAGAAGAAAAAGAAGGGAAAGAAGATAAGAAGGAGCAAGGCCAAAGTAACCCCACCACGAAACCCCCTAGATGACGGAGATCCATCGAAGAAAAGGAAGGTTTCCCCCACGAAACCTACATCGCAGAAGAAATCCAAAGCAAGCAAGCCGAAGCTTCAGACTGTACTAACGGTTGATGACTTCGATTTCAGCATCGCAGCCGTATCAAATGCTTTGCAGAACAACGAAGACAAGCAAGAAGCCTTGTACGACAGAATCACGACAGAGATGAGAGGGGTACAATAGGCCCTTCACTCTAGCCGCGCAGTATCCACAATGACCCCACCATCAGAAGCACTAGAGTTGGGAGATGAACCTACCCAACTCCGTAGACTAGATGATGCGATCGAAGCTTGCCTTCAACGTGCACATGAAGAAACAGAGCATGCCACAGAGGCCCTGAAGCAAGTACAAAAGGTAGTCATAGAGAAACGTTGAGTTGCACAACAAGAGAAGGTTTCTCTCCAAACAAAGTTTGAAGAGGAAAGATAACAAATCCAGCAGGAGAAGGAGCAGTTGCTCGTAGAGCAGCTCAGAGTCAAAGAAGTAGTCAGCAGAGCACTTTGCTCAGTGACAGGCTTAGAGCAAAAAGCAGAAGAACCAGTAGAGCAACAAGTAGCACAACTTGAGGAAGCTATCCAACAGCTTCAACAAAAAATCGTAGATCTGGAGCTACAAACAGTGCCCAACACTCCGCAAGATGTGCGATATTAAAGAGAAGCAACTACTCGAAACACAGTTGAGAGAATCAAATCCCTTGCCATGGAATGTAAATAACTAAGTGACCACAGTGCCAAGACTTATGAGAGACTCACTGAAGATCTTGAACTGAAGGCACTGGAGTCACAACTCCAGGAGGCAAAGCAGCAAGCAACGATAGTATAGGCGCAGTTGAAGCTCTTTTCAGTAGTTAAGAGGATGAAGCGATCCCAAGAATAGTGCACTGCTCAATAACAGGTCCATGCCATTCAGAGCAGAGTCATGGAAGTGACTCAAAGACTCCAACCAATTCAGGACAAGGCTTGCCAACTATTCACGGAGATTGAAGGCCGAGGAGCAGAACTGGAACAAGTCGTCACTACATCTGAACAATGCTTAGAGGGACCTATCAACGAAGCAGTTATCCAAGAGTTCGTCGAGCAGGAGGCCTTGAGGATTTTGAAGCAGAGCTACTCAGATCAGAGTCGAGTCACATGTGAGTGTTGGGGGCATGTTGGCCCTTGACCAAGTTTTGAGGATCCTTGGTCATGTTTGACCTATTTTTGGGACTTAGACAGGCTGGTCGAAGATGAAGCGCCAGGTGAAGCGGAGATTGTGGCATCTCGGCCCCCTTTTAGGGATTTTTGGGTTTTGGGCTTATGTAACGGGTATGGGGATGTCGACCCATGGGTTTACCCATGTTTAGGCCTCTTTTGTAATGTATAAATAGATAGATAGGCGATGTAATATAGTGGCAAGCGTGTGATGCTAAGTGCTAAGTGCAAGTGATAGTTGTACATACTTTGTGCAGGTTGTGTGGGACTTGCAATGCTAAGTGCAAGTGACTGTAAAGAGATTGAGTAGAATATTTGTGTTGTAACCTAGCTTGAGGAAGGAGGATCTGGCGGAGTGCGCACAGATATCCTGTCCTATGCGGAGTAGGATTTTGTGTCTCTGTGCATGTAGATGATTGGCAGAAGACAATAAAGAAGAAGAAGAGTTGGTGGACGTAGCCCCAGGCAGGGGGTGAACCATGTATATCCTGTGTTGTTATGCTTTGTACGATGTATTGATGTGTTTATGTGTTTACTTGCTTAGTTTTTTGGCATAGATAAATGATAGATAGATATGTTGATGATTTGTGCTCAATAGTATGGATGAATGCTATATCTAACCTATGTGAATGTGCTTAGTGCTTGAATATACTAGATCTGGGTGAATACTGCAATGCTCAGTGATTAGGGTTTTAACTGCGAAGTAGATATTGGTTAAATACTAATGAACTGTAACTGCTAAGTGCTTTGATAGAATATTGTAATCACAGATCTGTGTCCCAGCTAAGGTTGAAGACACTTGAGTCCTGCAACCACCCTTGCCTCTACCTCGGGTGAGACTTCATCTTCTTCGTTGGTGTTGTCGAAAGGGCCGATAGTTAGGGTTTTGTTGGTGCGTTGTTGTAGTGTTGAACCCTGGGTCTGCCCCTGTGCCAATACCTACACCATAAGGTAGGGAGACACCCATGAAGGGTCAAATGTCAAGGTTCAGTTGTTATGTGCGTGCCTCCTTGGGTCACCCAACCCTTGGAAAGCATCCAACCTGTGACCGATTTCCGAGGCAGAAAATCTAAATGCCGTGCTTGATCGAGGTGACTTAGTGTCAAATTCTAAGTTTTATATACCCAAGGTGGCAATTGTGGGTTGTAATCACACCTCAATCATATTTTGAATGGTTTTTGGGAAATATCTCTAGTACTTTTGGGATATTCCCCCTCCCTCACCCCTCATTATAACGAATTGTTCATCCCTTCACTAGATTCTCCTCAAGTGGGTTATGGCCCCACTGTCGAGTGTTTTTTTGGAGGCCCATTGTTATTTGAGAGGAAGGATGATAGTCTATTAGGACACGTGCATTTTATTTTTCCCCCACACAAATGATACCCTCAACCATTTGACATTGTTACTTGGTTTATGTATGATTGCCATCATTTGATTACATAAAATTTTAAAATACATTGTTGAGATAGTTTTCAAAGAATTGGTTCTATTATTTCTCCTCACCACCACTTGCATACATCCACATATAGTCTAGAACCATAGGTGAACCACAACATCCCTGTCGGTCTTGATGTTTGAGAAACCTCCCCCAATTTTGGGAGGTGTCCCCAATTTGGCTGACACATTAGCACAACCATCACACACACACGCCAATAAGTGCCATGGTTCTAGGATCAACCTTGCTTGGATCCACCTTGTTAGGCACCAATACGCAAAAAAACTCACCCACTAGTCCTTCACCACAAGGAGGTGGAGCCCAACCTTCTTCGCAATGTACAAACTCCCAACCATCCTCACAAGGAATATATTCTCAACCACTTCATACCATGGTTGGTACACCCCTGTCCATGCCATACTTGGCATCTCTTAACATCCCAGACTTGACCAAATTGATGAATGATCCCATATTACACAACCCCACTTGGTTGAATATGCCCACTAAGTTGCCTTCCGATATTCCCAAATTCAAAGGAAAACCTAGAGAAGACCCAACTAATCACATAATGTCTTTTCACTTATGGTGTTCTTCCAATAGCATTCTGGAAGATTTTGTTCGCCTACGGCTGTTCCAAAGAACACTCACCATTCCCTCTACCAAATGATATGTGGACGAAAAAGCCGGGTCCCACTCAACCTTTGAGTCTTTGGCAAAAGCCTTCTTATCTTTCTTCCAACTCCCAGTGCTCTACGATACCGATAAGGAAATTATATCTGAATTCAAACAAACTTTAGCCATCCATATCGTCGATCATATTCATGAATGGTGAAGAAGAATAAGAATAAGTATTTTCAAAGCGAATACCACCCACAACAATGATTAGATTGGTTCCTCAAATAACTAGTCCCTCTCCTTGCCAAAGATGTCGCCACCACGTTCCCTCAAACCGAAGACGAGGCTATCACTAAGGCCCAATATTTTGACTTGATTTACTCTCAAACTGGGTATCTTTATACAATGTTACCTGATGCTCCTCGCCCTCTACCATTTGGTCAAGACAAAACTGGAACATCGCACGTTGTTGATGGGTTAATTGGGTCCATGGTCCATATTCACCCACACGCTCGACCAATACCCACGTTTGGAACCACTCAATACCAACCATCATAGGAAGGAAATCCATATTATCCTCCTCCACCACCTCAACTAGTATTCATGACACCTTCCCCCTCATAATGAGAGCACACGTACCTGCACCCCCCAACCCTGTGCATGTACCACACCCAGGCCCGTCGTCGACCACATCATATTAGAACAACACTAGTGGGAGCCTCTCCACTTCATATAATCAGTATGGACCTCCCCAAAATAATGCATACCACCCCTTCTCTGGCCCTCCCCAACCCG
>JZKD02S0676068.1:0-10349 GCA_000966675.3 Picea glauca
TGATCAATTCAAGAGTCCAATTCCTTGGAGCCTCAACTAAGAATATTCCAACATTCTCCACTATCCTTTCTAACCATTCAGACAAAACTATCGGAAACTCACCAAAAAAGATTTCATCAAGATCTATAAACACATACCTTTGCAACCATTTTTCATCATTGAGTTATGGGTTCCTATTCTATTCGCTAGAAAATTATCATTCCTTCTTCCTTAATCATTATGTTATATCTTCCTTATTTGTCCTCTAAAACATTCCCCTCAGTTATAGATCTGGGTCCTGACAACGAAACCATTTGTCGACACATAGTGGGAAGACCCGGGGTTAATCATTAATAAACCAACAAAACCCTTAGACACCAGCCCTTTCAGCATCACCTGCAAGCAAGTGAAGTCCTGCTAGAGGAATCTAGAGGGGCTGTAGGAACCAATTTTTTGCAGTGATGAAGGGAAGTGAGGCATTCAACATAACCATCCTATGCATTATCGACTCATCTACTGTGTACGCAGTTTTTGTTACTTAACCTTTAATTATCATTCAATATACCATGTGCACAACATTACTCCACTTAACATTCATTCATTCATCATTAACAACATATAACAATGACATATGAAAAATACTAGACCTTTGTCTTCATTATGCAGTAACAGTAAACATCATATGCATCATAACACGCAAAAACAACACATCAAGACACAAGGTTTTAACATGGTTCACCCCAACCTGGGATAAGTCCACAACGATTGGATTCTTATTTTATTAATTAGAAATATACATACTTCCCTTACAATGAGATATATCATTTGACATTACCCAAACCTTCCTCAGACATTCTATTGCAGTGCGAGCCTAACTCCCAAAAATCTCAGTCATCACTCAAAACACCCAAACACTTATCCAACTCTTCACTCTTGCATACTTGACTCCTCATTTATGACTTATTATTCACTTATAAAACTCACACTTCTATCCAAAAACCCATTACAATTTATAGTTTTATAATAGGGCTAAGCTCGTTACAATGTGGACAAAATGACCCAAAATCCTAACTATTTTCCACCTTTTGTGCATTGATTCTTGAACATGCTCCAGCTGCTTTGTACGCACATTGCTCCTTAGCAAAAATTTCACTCGATACATTCATGTGAGATTCCCAAGACTTATCCAAAATATCATGGTCTAACAAGGGTCTTAGCTCTTATGTAAACCACCATCACAAATGTAAGAGTCTTTGTCTATCCAAGTGGATAGACAACATTACACTTGACCAAAACCGACTCAGCTTATCCATTCTCTGGACTCATGCAGCCCTATAGCAAGATTCAACCATTTTCATCTATTCATATTCAAGTATTATCATTAATTCTCCCAATGACGATGATGTTACTCGCTTCAATGATTGAGATCTCATCAGGATCACTCCCAACAGATCGATGATCATTGTTTTTTCTCGAGGTCTCCTCCATCATCATCGTCGGTCTTCTCATAATCCTTAGGACTTGGTTGTTTTCGATGATGATTACTTTAATTTCAAAGGGATAGGATTTACTTTCCATGCCAATTCAACAGTTGTAGATCCTCCCAACTTGAACATAGAGTCTTGTTCAGGAAGACTAACTGATCTTGGACTTAACTGATTTCATGAAAATCTTCCACGTATTTTCCAAATGGTATTACTAGGCCTCTAAAGAATTTCACCTTACCATGAAACCACTAAGTAAAATATTTCTTCGCCACTGAGGTGGATATTTTCATCCTAGGAACTGTCCATACTAGGACAAACAAATTCCTCGATAGAATTAAGACTTTTTGAACCACCCAAAGGCCTCTCTTGGCCACTAAGACATTCCAATGTTGATCGTAGGGCACTTCTGCTTATTCCTCCTTGAAATATTATTCATTCTTAGTTTATAAGAATGTTTTATTTTCAAAGGCATCATACTACAACAAATATCATATTGCACACACAGGAAACACAAACATATTGATACATTCATAGGAGGGAATTGTTGCTATAGTTCCTTTAGTCATTTAAGATAAAATGCAGGGTCCTCTAGCTCATATATGCAATACAAATGAAATTTCATATAGATACATTTCATATAAGTACAAAGGCCTCCCGATGGAACAACACCAAGCCCATAAATCAGCCACACAAGTCCACTAATACGATTACAGACATTCTAGCCATATATTTCAATTCAATACATGAAGTGTAGATATACTTATCTTTTACAAGTTATTTCCATCCAACTGATTGTGGGTGATCTCCTTTCCACCAAACCATATTATCTTCATCCTTCGTAACTTTGATAGTAGACCACCCCCATGCTAGGCCATGATACCACAAGGGAATGTCTCTAGGTTTGCACTGATATTGGTACATGAGGGTCACTCTCCTTCACACGCTATTGGTTAGGATTTACTCCCACCCACCTAACCCAAGCCTCTTCGAGGTTTATAAAATTCCCTCCTATCATCAATCTCATGGAATCTTCAACTTAGGTTGTGATATTGGATTTTCAGGCCATCATGTACAACCATGCCTCCAACATTTTCCTACTACTTCTTCTCTCACAACCTTCCTCTTCCTACCGGTATTTTTCTTTCTATTGGTATTTTTCTTATACCTGAAACTCGGAGATCGTATGTTCCCAATATCCAAACTCCCTCTCTAGCTCTTCCCCATGCATTTTATTTCACGCCCTCATATCATCTCTTGCATGCAAACACCTCTTAGAAGGTTCTTGATGTGTCCCCTCACTTCTTCTGTCAGAAGGAACCCATGGAGTCAATCTGGGGTTGCGGGAAATGGTATTATGTGCTACTTCTGGCTGAAATTTTTTCATTTCCTTAGCCAGATATTCCATACTTCTATTCATTTAGAGGGTTTTTTTGTTCAACTATCATCCCCCTCTCATTAACTGATTTGTCTTGAAACCAAAAAAGGGAAATAATTTATTATTTCGAGATCAAATATCTCAGCAAGGATATTTGTTTCATCTTAGTATAATGAATAAATATCAAAGGAATAAATAGAAAAGCAAGCATAATATGTATAGTTCAATCAACCAAACATCCACCCATCGTACCAGTGCCCCCATACCACTGCCTCTGTACAGTTGTCAAATTTTTGCACGTACACAATTGAAGACTATAGAGTTGTCGATTTATGTTGTAATCCATGCAATTTTCAGCCATACATTTACATATTGCAATATGTACAGTCAATATGTCGTATGTACTGCACATGTAACATGTCCATACAACAAATTAAAAAACATATGGAATTTATAGAAAACATGCAAATAATTTTAACAAATTATGGGCCCACACCACCTTCGGGGTGGTCTAACGGCTGGAAGTTAAAGTGACAATTGTTTGTTAAGATCGTTGTGGCACTAGTTGTAGTTGCAACTAGGATTTTTGATCTTGCAGTTGCAGGAAACCCTAATCCAACTCTTTGGGAATCTTAAGTGAATCATTGGACCTAATTCTTAGACATTCTAGTGCACCTTAGCCTAGTGCACCTTAGCAAAACGTCAAGTTTGGTTTTATGGTCAAATTCAAAGTCAAAAGTTGACTGGTCAAATTCAACGGTCAAAGTCAAAGTCAAAGGTTGACTTTTGGTCAAAATTGATTTTGTGGTCAAAGTTGAGATTTCAGAGTTTCTAGCCTGTTCTAATAATTGAACTTTTTTTATTCAGTTTCTAACCTATTCTTGTTAAGATGATGTCTAGTTTCATATGAAGACAAGTTGAACAATGCTGCAAATTTTAAAGTTATGCACTTGTATATGATTTTCAAGTTATATCATCTAGCAAAGAATGAGTGTGTTTGTAGGGAATGTATAAAGAGAATTTGTCCAATAAATGATCTTGGATTCATTACATTCAAAGGAACAAGTAGTTGAGGCTCCAGGTTCTAGGTTTGATTGATCAAATTGTTAAGTTTCAATTTGCACAATTCAAGTTTGATAATTTCTATAGTACAAGTAAATACTATAGTTGAGACAACAATCTTTGAAAGGTTCTATTACTGCTAGGAATACTTGGTTGTATGTAAGTACTATTGACATATATGTTTATTTCACTTGTTTGCAAAATGAACTAACATCTCCTCTAGGAGATATTTCTTGTTCCTGGGCAGGTAACCTTGGTAATTCTATGATCCTTGTTACCATAGATATATTCTTATGAAAATGATATTGGAAATACTTTTTCTCTTGTTGTTCTTGTTCCAAGGAGGTTACAGATGATAGCTCTGAGAAGGATCTATAGTGACAATTGAAAACATGGAGCAAATGACTCCATTGAGACGTTTTCTCCAATTGTAAGATATACCTCTATTAGAGCCATCATATCTCTTGCAACATTCATGGGTTGGAGTTTACATCAGATGGATGTAAAGATTGGTTTTTCTCAATGGAGTAATGAAGGAAGAAGCATAAATAGAGAAACCTCAAGGTTTTGAGGTACACCTGAGAGAAACCCATCTATGCATATTGAAGAAGGCCTTGTATGGACTCAATCAAGCTCCAAGAGCTTGGTATGCACGGATTGATAGTTACTTGATGAGACTTGGATTTTCCAAGAGTTATGCTGATACAAACCTTTATTACAAGGTTGTGAATGATACACCCATAATCCTACTACTATATTTTGATGATTTGTTTCTAACATGTGTAGAGCCTCTCATTATTCATTATAAGAAGGAGCTAGCCTCTGAATTCGATATGAAGGACCTTGGTCTCATGCATTATTATTTGGGACTAGAAGTATGGTAGAAGCATGGTGAAATATTCTTAGGGTAATAGAAGTATGTTGTAAATATTCTTCAGAAGTTTGGGATTGCAAATCCATGGAAACTCCCATGGTGACAGATTTGAGGAAATTGAGAGACTTTGATTATGATCCAATAGACTTGTCCTTGCACTGGTAGTTGATTGGCTCATTGATGTATTTCATGAATACTATTCCAGACATTTTCTTTGTTGTGAACACGTTGAGCCAGTTCCAGGTGGAACCTAGACATGAGCATTGGATAGCTTCAAATCATATTTTGAGATATCTTCGTGGGACGCTAAACTATGGTTTGAGACATGCCTCAAATAGTGATGTAAAATTGCATGGATTTAATGATTCATATTGGGTAGGGAGTGTAGATGACATAAAGAGTACTTATGGTATATGTTTCAGTTGGGATCTGCTATGATGTCATGGGCTAGTAGGAAACATAAGTCTATTGCACTCAGCACTGCAGAAGCAGAGTATTGTAGCTCATAATTTTTGTACGAAAAAAGTATGGCTTTGTAAGCTGGTGTATGGACTATCTGATCAGGTTTTGGATTTGACTGTAATATATTGTGATAATCAAATATGTGTGAATCTTTTAGAGAACCTTGTGTTCCATGATAGGTCGAAGCACATTGAGATCAAGTACTATTTTATCCGTGATAAATTCCAGAAAGGAGAAGTGATTCTCCAGTACATATCCACTGATGAGAAGATAGTTGATATTTTGACGAAGCCTTTGTCCAAGATAAAGTTTTCATACTTGAGGGACAAGCTGGGAATCGTAGAGATTTCTCCCTTGGTTGAAAGGGAGGAGATGAATTCCTCGGTTGGGAGGGAGTGTTGATATATGGCATCATGGATAGTCAGTGTGTTGGTGGATAGACATTCTCCCTATGGAGAATGGTCCAGGTTGACAGATTGTTGATGTGTATCATGCTAGTATAGCTTAGATATGATGCTTCAGCATCATGCTAGTACAACTTAGATATGATACAAATGTCTTGAGACACATCATTCTAGTACAGCTTATATATGATGCATTTGCATCATGCTAGTACATCTTAGAGACGATGTTTATTCCTGAGTCGCATCATGCTAGATATGATCATGCTAGTACAACTTAGATATGATGCAAAGCATCATGCTAGTACAGCTTAGATATGATCATACAGGTTAGAGATGATGCATATGACTCGCATCATGCTAGATATGATCATGTTAGTACAACTTAGATATGATGTAGAACATCATGCTAATAAAGCTTAGATGTGATCATATAGCTTAGAGATGATCATGCAGAGGCATTGATCTACATCGTGCCAATACAACTTAGATATGATGCATTTGCATCCTGATAGTATGGATTAGAGATGATGTAGACGATACTCCACATCATGCCAGTAAATCTTATATATGATGCATTCACATCATGCTAGTACGACTTAGAGACGATATAGTGGAGAGGATGGTTCTTGTAGTCATTGTGGGACATTCAACATCTATTGGGACAACTATTCTTATAGGATGTATTTCTGGATTAGAAGAATGGTCCTTGTATCAATCTATTGAGTGAGTGACTTATGCGAGACACTATGTTGAGTGTGCTAAGTCTAGCACATGACTTATTTGGCATCATGCCCGATTAATCAGATGGAGTATGGCCTCAGGAGATTATGCAGATGGTGATATGATTTGATGCTAGGACATTGTGGTATTGCATGGTGATAGATTGTCTAGCTATTAGTTTATTGCAGTGGATATTGTGTGTCTCTGGACATTAACTATGTAATAGTGTCATGGATGCGTTCCACTGGTAGTGATTGTATGTCACTAGTTAGTAGTTGTGTGCTACTAGGAGTGGTTGTGTACCACTGGATAGTAGTTTTGTACTACTATAGATTGACATTGTTGTGATCTATTGGATGGAATTTGTAGTAACTATGTACTACTACTATATTTCCATGGATATTACCAGTAGTTTCGAAGGTGTTTCCTAGGTTGTTGTTCCAACAAGTAGTGTTGGAAGTGATTTCCAGCTAGATGGATGATGATGATGATGCTCGTGACTTGATCTATATGATTATGAGATAACCTATGTGGCTATGATGATGTTACATGTACTATGGTATACTAGACTATGTGATCCTTGTCCATACCATGTGAAATGGATGGATGTGTTTGAGACCATTAAATTTAATACCTCCCTAGCTAGGAGGGACTGTTGATATTATGGTAGTTGTGGGAGGTATTAACCTCCATGTGTAACCTTTGACTGGAATATAATATTTCGGAAGCAAGAGAAACCACAAACAGATGTGTAAAAACCATAGAAGACAATTTCGCTCAGTAAAAGAATTAATATTAAAGTATTATCCTCTGAAAGGATAAGTCGTCCCAGACAGGTGACAAGAACCAATATAAATAATAGATTATCTAGCTCATTTGTACTCACCTCACTCACTCTCTCAAGTATGGTGCAAGTTTGGAGCTGCAACTGCAAGGATGGAAGGTGGATGTTCTGGGATGGTTCTTGGTTTCTCTCTCTAGCGCTATCTAGCCTAAGATATGTGCCCTGCCTCTTAGTATCTCTTGGTGGTATTCTTGGTGACATTCTCAGTGGGATTCTGATATTCTTTGTGGTATTCTTGGTAACTGCAACTACAACTGCAAATGTTGCAGCTGAGTATTGTTCTTGCTCTATGGCTTTGGGACTTTTTGTTTGGTGAGCTATATTTGGAGAAAGATGCGCTCTCTTGGTTATATATTGTTCTTAGTGCTTCTTCCGGAATCATTCTATCTAGCAAAGTTTATGGTGCTCGAGGGTGGTCGTGTGCCTATGGTTGAGTGACAATAGTGATATTGTATATGGTAAAATGATCACATCGAATATTTTAACACATACACTATCACTTATATACCCTCCACAAATTAGTGGCACCTCCAAGAATTAGCGATAATAAAATTATAAGTGTTCCTACAATTAATTAAAAATATTACAGGTTTATTGTAGAACCATATGGACGCCACAATCATACTTTGTGCAAGTCATTTTCCTATATATGTCTGTCATACATCCATTGTTTTTATGTCCAGTGTATAGCTGCAATCCTCCTATCCCTTGTGCAACCATCGTTTGTTCGTCCACTGTATAGTCATCAACTGCCTTTCCGTCATACACATCCTTTTCCCATTCACCATTTTCCATACAACTTTGAATTTCACCATCTATACATAGTCGTACAATCAAGTTCCGCAACCATTCCTACCTACAAGTGTGATCATTCAAAATTATCCAAGGAAAAAAATTATATTTCAAAAGAGATTGAGATTAGACTTAAATTCCAAAAGTCTCATTTTGTGTGTTTTAATCATGGAAAAGTACAAAGGAAAAAGTTCATATATATTATTAATTTGAGTACAAAAAGGTACAAAGGAAAAGTTAACTTCTAAAAATGTTATATAAGTGTGGAAAAGGAAAAGTTCATAAATATGTTATTATTAATTAGCAGAATAAAAAATTAAAAATTAAAAAAGGGGTTGTTTAATCGTAACTCAAAGTTTATAAAAAAGGGTTATAAAAAAAAAATTGGAGTTCAAAGTTACAAGGAAAACCAAAAGTGATTAATATTATCAAGTTTAAAAATAGATTCTCCACGAAGTTTTTTATTTTTACAAAAGCCATTGAAGAAAAGGAAAACCAAAAGTGATTAATATTATCAAGTTTTAAAATAGATTCTCCACGGAATTTTTTATTTTTACAGAAGCCATTGAATAAATTTTATAAAAGGGTCAATTTCAAAGAAAGGAGTTACAAGGGGATCTAAAAAATGGAAAATTCCAAAATGAAGAAAGAAATATTTACTTATGTATATTATTCAAATTTATGTTGGGGATTATTTACATTAAAATGGAGTATTCAAGGGAAATAGATTAGCATTTCCATCAACAAGACACATGATGAGAATTACATTAATGTCAATTTGGAAAATCAATTATTAATTCCAAAGTCGGATATAATTGAAAAGGAAGATATTTTTCGCAAGAAACAATGTGAAATTAAGGAGTTACAAGTAATATGTGTGTGTGTGTGTGTGTGTGTGTGTGTGTGTGTGTGTGTGTGTGTGTGTGTGTGTGTATCAATTCAATGTTACAACTATGTATAAAGAAGAGTTTGACATCATTCTCAGGCTACCCTGGTTTAAAAAGCTATGTACCTTCATCTTAAACATGGGAGAAGAAATTTGTGATGTTTCCCTATACGAAGAACATAATGAAAATTCAAGACATTACTATGAAGTCAAATTCAATAGTACCTTTGTCAAAAGACCTGAAATGCATTTCAAAAGTGATCCTTCGGGAAAATCGATGGTCCATATCAAATATACAAAAAGAATATGACAGATTTATTGCAGATAAAAAATCAAGAAAATTATCGTTTAAAAGAACACAGTAAAAAACTAGTTTCTTAGATTAAGAAATCAAAGGATACAAAACCATGCATTCAAAATTTGGAGCAAGAAAATCAAGATATCATAAAGAAAATATCAGAAAAAGAGGAAGAAAGTTCACACTTAACAATTCGTAATCAAAGACTATTAAAACAAATCAAAGGACTAAAAGAGAAAGAAGAGAATCAAGACACGAAAAAAATTGAATTATCAGAAAATGAAGAGCTTGCATGCTTAAAGAATCATAATAAAAACCTACTCACACAATTCAAGAAGATTAAAAATGATAAGAAATCTCTAAAACACAAAGTAGAACAACTTATCAAAGAAGCATCAAAGTCTTTATAAATAAAAATCCAAGTTGTGGAAAAAGGAACAAATACAGATCCAATCCACATCACATCTAAAGAAGGTGTCAATCCAATTGAAGTAAAAACATATTTGAAAACTCCAAGTGAAGATCCAACAACCAACCAAGCAACCTCTATGTGTGTATAAAATCATATACTGAAATTAAACCAAGAAAACGCAACAAGCATGATAAGGGAAAATCATGTTATAAAAAATCCTTATCGACATCCAAATCATAAAAGCATATATCTTAAATACTCAAAGTATCAATATTGCACAGGTTGGGAACGACTAACTTATCGTTCGAAAAATATTGATACTAATGCAATTAAGTCTCATGATAACACTTCATCATGGAAGTGCAACGTTTCACAAAAAAATGAATTAGGATGGTATGACCCTTTCATGATTCGATAGTTCTACTCAACTCTTCATCACTCATATCGTCTCGTATCATAAATCCTAACAACATCAAAAAAATAGAATCATGTGAAGACATTTCTAATGAGAACAAGGACATAAGCCTCTTCATAAATATTCTTTGAGGACAAAGCTAAAGGGGAAGGCAATGTAACAAACATAAATATACATAAAATATATAAATAAATAAATATTAAGAATAATTGATAATTAATATATAATAGAGATGCCTTCCTAATGAAAGGTCGCATCACTTAGAGAAAGGGAAACCCTGCGTGGGTATATATAGGGCCCTCATTCTCATTGTAATCATTCATCATTTCTTACTCAATT
>JZKD02S0676112.1:3376-15381 GCA_000966675.3 Picea glauca
CCACTTAAAAGTAGAAAGGCAAGGGGGGTCCGAAATTCAACATGCGTCGTTGATCCGAGTGCGCAAATTGCTGCCGCTCGAACTTTCTCATGACTTACCTTGGGCGCATTATCATCCGAAACTTTGGATAAGTGGGTTTTTAACCCATTCTTTTGCGTTCTAGCCCCCCTTACAAGAAATATCGCTAACAGATTCGTCTGATACATGCTAATGGTTGTAGAATGTAGTTCATGCACTCTCCTTATGAGTGCATGAGCCACTTTGTTCTCCTTTCCTTTGATGTGCTTGATATCAAAGTCATATTCACAGAGGAATTCCAACCATCTACTCTGCCTAGCATTCAAGGTAGGATAATAAAACAGGTACTTCAGACCATTATGGTATGTCATCAACTCTAACCTCTTTCCCATGAGGTAGTGCCTCTACTTATTCAAGGCGTGCACTATGGTTATCAACTCTAAATCATGAGTGGCATAGATCCTTTCATGATCTTTCAATTTCCTAGACTCAAAACATATCACATATCCTTTCTGACTAAGGACTCCACCCAGTCCTTCTTTGCATGCATCTGTGCAAACATCAAAATATTCATTCGGATAAAAAATCTTCATAATTGGAGCACTGATTAACAACTGCTTCAATTTTTGGAAGCTCTTTTCACATTATTTTTTCCATTGAAACTTATTCCCCTTCCTTTGCAAGGAAGTTATAGGGTGAGCTATTCTAAAAAACCCTACAATGAACCTTCTGTAGTATCCATATAGACCCATGAAGAATCTAACTTCAGTTACATTCTTAGGTGTTTTCCACCCTTTAATGGCCTCAATCTTTTCAAGGTCCACTGATATCCCTTCTTCAGATATGATATGCCCCAAATAGTGAATTATGTTTTGATAAAATGAGCACTTGCTAAGTTTGGCATACAACCGATGCTCTCTTAACACTTGCAACACCATCCTCAAATGATTCTTGTGTTCTTCTTCCTACTTGGAATATACAAGGATGTCATCCAAAAAGACAATGAAAAACATGTCTAAATATTCTCGGAACACACCATTCATTAGGCACATGAAAATAACTGGTGCATTTGATAACCCAAATGGAACCACTATGAACACATAATGGCCATGCCTTGTCCTGAAGGAGGTCTTGCTGATGTCTTCCTCTTTAATCATCACCTGATGGTATCTTGACCTGATATCTATATTTGAAAATACCCTTGCATCCTTCAACTGATCGAATATATCATCGATCCTTGGTAGAGGATACTTTTTCTTTATAGTCACTTTGTTCAACTATTTGAAATCGATGCACAATCTTAATGTGCCATCTTTCTTCTTCACAAACAATACTAGGGCACCCCAAGGTGACACACTTGGGCATATATACCCCTTCTTTAAAATTTCTTCTAACTGCATTAGCAACTCCTTCATCTCTAGTGTACTCATTTTGTAAGGAGTCTTTGATACTAGAGCTTCTCTAGGAATTAAATTAATAGAGAAATCAATATCTCTCTTTGGGGGTAGTCCTGGTACCTCCTTGAACACATCTTCAAAATCTTCTAGGACTGCATGATCCTCCATATTTTGCACCTTATCCTTATATGCTTCCTCCATATGGGCTGCAAATATTTGATAGCCCTTCCTGTAACACTTCTTCAATTTCATTACTAATATTTCTCAGACTTCCCTAGGAATTCCTTGGATTGCTCTCCGATTCCTTTCCTCATCCAAGCAAGTGAATGCCTTGTTGTGAAATTCTAATAGCGCATGGTGTTGGTCTAACCAATCCATACCAATTAGGCAATCATATGATCCCAAGGAAAGATTTTCAAATTTTCCTTGGTACTCAGTCCTTTCATGCCCACTCGACATGATTCAACCAACTCAATAAATTTTCTCTTGGCAAATATAGATAGCTATACCAGATAATATTTCTCATGATTTCTTGTTGGAAAAATAAATATTTTCACAACTTTAGTATCTATGTAAATAGGACTGGCTCCTAAGTGTATTAAAATAGTAAAGGCATGGTTATTGATCATACCTTTGACTTCAATCATGTATGATTGAAACTTAGTTTGCTTGTTGTCCAGGGTTGCATAGATCCTTGGTACTCTTCTTCCCATGTCCTCCATTGTTTCTTATTGTTGAACGTTATGAACATATCTCACCCCTTCCTTTCTGTGAGGGAAATATATATACATATGATCTCCATTACAGCCCCAACATTTCATAGGTGTCTTCCTTGGCCTTTTCCCACCTACTTCAACCATCCTAAGCTCCCTCAAAACTAGTTTTCCTTGAGGACTACTTCTGAAAAATGGTGGTATGTTTCCTTCTGCCTCTATTCCTTCTTGAACTTCTTCTTGTCTTCCCAAGCTCTTTGGAAAGTAGGCTTTCCCCTATGCTGATCATATAATCATTTTTCTCTTCATATGGTTTCTTCCAGAGTCTTGGGATCATTATATTGGATTTTGTCACTGATAAATATGGCAGCCCACTAAGATACCTTTGAATCTTGACTGTCTCCTCCCTAATTAAAGGGACATACTTCAACAACTCTAGAAATATCCTTTCATATTCATCTATAGTCATGCTTCCCAACTTAAGTTCAAATAACTCCTTCATCTTCTTGTCATAGTATCTCTTGGTTAAGTACTTCTTTTCAAAATGTTTCTTGAATTCCTTCCATGTGACATCCCTCTCTTTGATGTGTTTCACTTGCACAAGCTAATCCCACCACATGGATGCCTTTCCTTTCAACTGATAGATTGCAATTCTTTCATTTGCATGAGAAGAATAATTACGCAATTGTAAATATTTCCTCATGCCAAGTAACCATGTTTCAACCTCTTTATCCTTCTTATGATCTCCATCAAAAGTAGGAGGTTTGATCTTATTCATTTCTCCTTTCAATTCATCCATCCCAAACTTCCTATGTTTCCTGACAAGGGATGGACTTGAGCTACTGTTTTCTCTCTTATGGGAATTATTTTGGGGGTGTCGGTGATGTCTGCTACCACTCCTTGATCTTCCTTTCTTCTCAAGGGTCTTGTGACTTCCTAATTTGTTGGATCCACTCTGCTTATCCAACTGCTTTTCAATTATTTCGAGGCTCGTCATTAAATTCATATTGAAGTCTTCCTATTGCTCCTTGGTCCTCTTAAGTCTTTCATTATCTTCCTGGTGAATTTGGACATCTTTCTGCAAATTTTTAATGATGTTCATCATGCTCACTTCTTTATCTATTTCTTCTCCATGCTCATTGGATTTTGTCCCTTCAACTTCCAAATGGACATCCATTCCTATAACATCATCCTCTGGACTGTAAATTCCTATGCCTCCTCCATTTCTTTACACTATGTAACAATTTGGTTCAGTTCTGACAATTGTTAACGCTGCAAAAACTTTGTAGTCAACCGAAATTTTTTCATGCTATTAAACTTAATAATTATCCATAATAACTTAAACAATATGATTCAATCAAATAATATTAGAATTATTTTTTGGCGGGTCTATGTCAATCAAGAATCCCCAAGGCTCGATCTCCGAGCCCTGTCCTGTTTTAAAATTAATTTTCGGGTGCTAGCCCCCTTATCTTCATCCCTTAATTCACATGTTACCATAACTGTGAGCAAGTGCTAAACAAATAGGTGCTTACTCCATGCTTCATAGTTTCGGGTGTTTTCAACTCACTACAATTCTAATATCTTGAACTCCAAACTCGTGAAGTTTGCAACTGACGTGAGAGAAATCAACGACCCTCACTCTCTACCCAAATCAAAGACCACAATTAGCTTCGGGACTTTGTGCTTCAGGTTTTCCAAAGATTTCAATTCCACAAACCTCTGGAGTGGAAACTCTCTGGAGTGTCATATCTTCTGACATGCATCCATGACTGTCAATGGTCACGATGAACTTTGGCGCTTCGACCTTAGATATTTCTCAACCCGTGCGACCCCAATTTCCTATGAAGTGGTTATCCTACGAAGTGAAGGATATGATGACACATTTCCTCTATTGATGGACGGTACCAATGAACTCTGACTCTCCTGCCTTCAAAATTTCTTTCTCCACCCACTTGCACTAGCTTCCTCCTAAATATAAGATCTGGTGCCATGCATCCCCTGTGACCATCATGGGGCCCTGCTAACCATGCTCAAGAAGAGTGCCATGTGGAAAAATAATAGAAGAAGACATGTGGCCCATTATGACAGGTGACACTTGTCACATTCTAACTGCCATTTATATCCTCCAAAGTTTCTTAAATCACTAACACGTGGCACACATCCCATGTTTCAACGTCATCCCTGGTGACGTCAACATGACACATCACTTTGGGACTTCGGGCTTCTAAAGATTTTGCACTTTCATTCCTCAAATATCCTGAACTCCAAAATTTCGAACTACTTTATCTTTCGGGGTCCACATGGTACAATTGTCAACAATTAAGGTGGTGGCACATGGCATGTCTAGGAAAGGTCCACATCACCACTAGNTCTTTCAATTTCCTAGACTCAAAACATATCACATATCCTTTCTGACTAAGGACTCCACCCAGTCCTTCTTTGCATGCATCTGTGCAAACATCAAAATATTCATTCGGATAAAAAATCTTCATAATTGGAGCACTGATTAACAACTGCTTCAATTTTTGGAAGCTCTTTTCACATTATTTTTTCCATTGAAACTTATTCCCCTTCCTTTGCAAGGAAGTTATAGGGTGAGCTATTCTAAAAAACCCTACAATGAACCTTCTGTAGTATCCATATAGACCCATGAAGAATCTAACTTCAGTTACATTCTTAGGTGTTTTCCACCCTTTAATGGCCTCAATCTTTTCAAGGTCCACTGATATCCCTTCTTCAGATATGATATGCCCCAAATAGTGAATTATGTTTTGATAAAATGAGCACTTGCTAAGTTTGGCATACAACCGATGCTCTCTTAACACTTGCAACACCATCCTCAAATGATTCTTGTGTTCTTCTTCCTACTTGGAATATACAAGGATGTCATCCAAAAAGACAATGAAAAACATGTCTAAATATTCTCGGAACACACCATTCATTAGGCACATGAAAATAACTGGTGCATTTGATAACCCAAATGGAACCACTATGAACACATAATGGCCATGCCTTGTCCTGAAGGAGGTCTTGCTGATGTCTTCCTCTTTAATCATCACCTGATGGTATCTTGACCTGATATCTATATTTGAAAATACCCTTGCATCCTTCAACTGATCGAATATATCATCGATCCTTGGTAGAGGATACTTTTTCTTTATAGTCACTTTGTTCAACTATTTGAAATCGATGCACAATCTTAATGTGCCATCTTTCTTCTTCACAAACAATACTAGGGCACCCCAAGGTGACACACTTGGGCATATATACCCCTTCTTTAAAATTTCTTCTAACTGCATTAGCAACTCCTTCATCTCTAGTGTACTCATTTTGTAAGGAGTCTTTGATACTAGAGCTTCTCTAGGAATTAAATTAATAGAGAAATCAATATCTCTCTTTGGGGGTAGTCCTGGTACCTCCTTGAACACATCTTCAAAATCTTCTAGGACTGCATGATCCTCCATATTTTGCACCTTATCCTTATATGCTTCCTCCATATGGGCTGCAAATATTTGATAGCCCTTCCTGTAACACTTCTTCAATTTCATTACTAATATTTCTCAGACTTCCCTAGGAATTCCTTGGATTGCTCTCCGATTCCTTTCCTCATCCAAGCAAGTGAATGCCTTGTTGTGAAATTCTAATAGCGCATGGTGTTGGTCTAACCAATCCATACCAATTAGGCAATCATATGATCCCAAGGAAAGATTTTCAAATTTTCCTTGGTACTCAGTCCTTTCATGCCCACTCGACATGATTCAACCAACTCAATAAATTTTCTCTTGGCAAATATAGATAGCTATACCAGATAATATTTCTCATGATTTCTTGTTGGAAAAATAAATATTTTCACAACTTTAGTATCTATGTAAATAGGACTGGCTCCTAAGTGTATTAAAATAGTAAAGGCATGGTTATTGATCATACCTTTGACTTCAATCATGTATGATTGAAACTTAGTTTGCTTGTTGTCCAGGGTTGCATAGATCCTTGGTACTCTTCTTCCCATGTCCTCCATTGTTTCTTATTGTTGAACGTTATGAACATATCTCACCCCTTCCTTTCTGTGAGGGAAATATATATACATATGATCTCCATTACAGCCCCAACATTTCATAGGTGTCTGCCTTGGCCTTTTCCCACCTACTTCAACCATCCTAAGCTCCCTCAAAACTGGTTTTCCTTGAGGACTACTTCTGAAAAATGGTGGTATGTTTCCTTCTGCCTCTATTCCTTCTTGAACTTCTTATTGTCTTTCCAAGCTCTTTGGAAAGTAGGCTTTCCCCTATGCTGATCATATAATCATTTTTCTCTTCATATGGCTTCTTCCAGAGTCTTGGGATCATCATATTGGATTTTGTCACTGATAAATATGGTAGCCCACTAAGATACCTTTGAATCTTGACTGTCTCCTCCCTAATGAAAGGGACATACTTCAAAAACTCTAGAAATATCCTTTCATATTCATCTATAGTCATGCTTCCCAACTTAAGTTCAAATAACTCCTTCATCTTATTGTCATAGTATCTCTTGGTTAAGTACTTCTTTTCAAAATGTTTCTTGAATTCCTTCCATGTGACATCCCTCTCTTTGATGTGTTTCACTTGCACAAGCTAATCCCACCACATGGATGCCTTTCCTTTCAACTGATAGATTGCAATTCTTTCATTTGCATGAGAAGAATAATTACGCAATTGTAAATATTTCCTCATGCCAAGTAACCATGTTTCAACCTCTTTATCCTTCTTATGATCTCCATCAAAAGTAGGAGGTTTGATCTTATTCATTTCTCCTTTCAATTCATCCATCCCAAACTTCCTATGTTTCCTGACAAGGGATGGACTTGAGCTACTGTTTTCTCTCTTATGGGAATTATTTTGGGGGTGTCGGTGATGTCTGCTACCACTCCTTGATCTTCCTTTCTTCTCAAGGGTCTTGTGACTTCCTAATTTGTTGGATCCACTCTGCTTATCCAACTGCTTTTCAATTATTTCGAGGCTCGTCATTAAATTCATATTGAAGTCTTCCTATTGCTCCTTGGTCCTCTTAAGTCTTTCATTATCTTCCTGGTGAATTTGGACATCTTTCTGCAAATTTTTAATGATGTTCATCATGCTCACTTCTTTATCTATTTCTTCTCCATGCTCATTGGATTTTGTCCCTTCAACTTCCAAATGGACATCCATTCCTATAACATCATCCTCTGGACTGTAAATTCCTATGCCTCCTCCATTTCTTTACACTATGTAACAATTTGGTTCAGTTCTGACAATTGTTAACGCTGCAAAAACTTTGTAGTCAACCGAAATTTTTTCATGCTATTAAACTTAATAATTATCCATAATAACTTAAACAATATGATTCAATCAAATAATATTAGAATTATTTTTTGGCGGGTCTATGTCAATCAAGAATCCCCAAGGCTCGATCTCCGAGCCCTGTCCTGTTTTAAAATTAATTTTCGGGTGCTAGCCCCCTTATCTTCATCCCTTAATTCACATGTTACCATAACTGTGAGCAAGTGCTAAACAAATAGGTGCTTACTCCATGCTTCATAGTTTCGGGTGTTTTCAACTCACTACAATTCTAATATCTTGAACTCCAAACTCGTGAAGTTTGCAACTGACGTGAGAGAAATCAACGACCCTCACTCTCTACCCAAATCAAAGACCACAATTAGCTTCGGGACTTTGTGCTTCAGGTTTTCCAAAGATTTCAATTCCACAAACCTCTGGAGTGGAAACTCTCTGGAGTGTCATATCTTCTGACATGCATCCATGACTGTCAATGGTCACGATGAACTTTGGCGCTTCGACCTTAGATATTTCTCAACCCGTGCGACCCCAATTTCCTATGAAGTGGTTATCCTACGAAGTGAAGGATATGATGACACATTTCCTCTATTGATGGACGGTACCAATGAACTCTGACTCTCCTGCCTTCAAAATTTCTTTCTCCACCCACTTGCACTAGCTTCCTCCTAAATATAAGATCTGGTGCCATGCATCCCCTGTGACCATCATGGGGCCCTGCTAACCATGCTCAAGAAGAGTGCCATGTGGAAAAATAATAGAAGAAGACATGTGGCCCATTATGACAGGTGACACTTGTCACATTCTAACTGCCATTTATATCCTCCAAAGTTTCTTAAATCACTAACACGTGGCACACATCCCATGTTTCAACGTCATCCCTGGTGACGTCAACATGACACATCACTTTGGGACTTCGGGCTTCTAAAGATTTTGCACTTTCATTCCTCAAATATCCTGAACTCCAAAATTTCGAACTACTTTATCTTTCGGGGTCCACATGGTACAATTGTCAACAATTAAGGTGGTGGCACATGGCATGTCTAGGAAAGGTCCACATCACCACTAGCGACATCATCATGCCATGCCACTTCTGTTCTTCAGCATCAAAACTTCAGGCTTTGGGGCTTTAGAATAATTCTCATTAACACACTCCATTTCTTTGAATGCCTAATTGTCGAACTGCTTAACCTTCTGGGGTCCACGTAGTACATTTATCATCATATAATATGGTGACATGTGGCCCCATGTGTCAGATTTATTTGGTCCAACAATGTCATCAAAGTTCCATTCTGACTAACAAGTGGCAAAACTAAGGAGGTCCAGGTCACCCTCAGTGATATCATCATGCCATGTAACTTCAGGACTTTGGAAAACTTCACCTTAGCACACCATGTTTCACCCAAATGTTGAACTCCTGAACAAGCTAATCTGCCCACATGTGTCTCTTTTAATGAACAATCAGGATGAACTTCGGACTTTGGGACTTCGAGACTCTTCACATCAGCACACTCCATTTCTCCTGAACGTCAATCTCCTAAACTAACCAATCTGTTGACATGTGTCTCTTTCAATGAAAGGTCCATATTAAATCCAGAATTTGGGAGTTTGGGAGTTTTCACACTAGCATACTTTGTTTCTCCCAAACACCAAACTTCTGAATTGTTGTGATATCTACAACTCACAATCACTTGCACGCAGATCTGATAGCTAAGATCTATTTTCATCACCATTGTGCCTTACCACTTGCTCATGGTTTGTTCTGACTCTGATCTATCTTTGGCCAAAACCAATGGTCAAGCACTTCTCCCCATATTGATGGTGTATATCCATTCTAGGACTTCATAAATTTGGGCTTCAGCCCTTTCTGCTCTATCACACATAAAATTCATTGAAGTCACGAAGTCTCAAGTACTTAAGGGTTAATTTTTATGCACTTCCCCCTAGATATGATGGTTGTGAAGGATCCTCCTTCTCCCAAATAGATCCTATGACCAAAATTCAAACCTTGTAACCCAACACAATAGTTTTTATGGCTTCCTTCCTCTGTAGGTTTTCTTGAACCTCTATACTTCCTGAGCTTCTTAACACAATCCAATTGTTCACACAGTGCATTCCTGACACTCAGAGATGCTCTAAAGTTCAAATTTTATCACTTCTGGAATCTTTGTTTCATTAACCACTACCATGGCCCATCCAGGTTCACTGTCGAAACCATGGCTCTGATAGCATTCTGTAATGTCCCCGACCATCAAACCGGTAGGCTGAAAATGCTACCAAATGACTGTATCTTTTAATTCTCTGCTCCAATACCAACTTTTGATGCCCCCAACCACCAATCAGTCAGGAAACATCATTGAGACAGAGTTTTTTTGAGGAAATATTGACATATAAAACTTAACAGGAAATAAATAGAGATACCATATGATATTCACACACAC
The DNA here is from genome assembly GCA_000966675.3 of Picea glauca. Taxonomy (NCBI): domain Eukaryota; kingdom Viridiplantae; phylum Streptophyta; class Pinopsida; order Pinales; family Pinaceae; genus Picea; species Picea glauca. The sequence goes on from JZKD02S0676112.1 coordinate 13,261, forward strand.
ACACACACACATATATATCTATTTCAATTAAACAGGCATCAATACTCTTCTCATACACTTGTTCATGCAGAACCAACATTAACACATACATGCAACATATATATGCATTACTCATCAATTATAATGCATGTACAAATACACAACATATAATGAACAGAGATTTGGTACTAATATTTTAATTGAAGTACACCAAGTGTGTGAAGAACTTCCACAAACCTCCCAACCTTAGAACATGTTGCTCATCACTCTCAGCAGTGAGTCACCCCCGAGCTGGGACTAAACTCCACCGGCAAGGGATTCCTAGGCTAGGCAAGGACAATAGGAAGTTCCATGGTACAACATGAAGGATTTCCTCCAAGGAGTCACTTACACCTACAAATCACAAAATCTCATTCCCCACATGCCTGTCCCACCCCAGGAGTGTACACCTTCACTATCCAACAGTCCATCGACTTCTACACCTCCCTTTCCTTGGGCTTCAGCAACAGGCCGAATCAGGAATTCTCAGAAATTTGTGGCTACTAATGGACTCCCTCCAAGATAACTCACTTCCTTATCACACTCTCTCACCTGGAGATAGTTTCTCACAGGCCTGACAACCTCCTTATTCTATCCATGGGCCTAACAACCTGCTTCTTCACTCCTGCACCTCCACGCATAGGCATGGTGATGGAAACAACATAAATTAGACTTGGGAATGATAATGATGGAATAATACACTGGAAACCCACAAGGTATAGGTGTAGCAAGGGTGTCAATTTGGGTTTGTTTCATAGGTTTGGTGTGGTTCAGGAATTCAAAAAGGCGTACCAAAGATACTCGTTGTTTCTGGGTGCGCTGGTGAAAAAATGGCCAAGAGAAGAACCCCCAAAATAGTATTAATTCTCACTTATATTGCATGTGCCTGAGCTGACACATGGTGCTCATGAAGCTCGTTTACTCTCCATTTGGAAGTGATACCCTCTTTCCAAAGGAACTTAGGATATATATTCATATACAACTCACAACATTTCGAATAATAATTTATATATTATTCTATTAGACTTAATCTTTTAATCTTATCCCCTCATGCCATCCTCTCATCCCCTTCCCTTACCTAGCCTAGTGGATCTTAGTCCCCCATAACTCTTTCTTCATGATCAATCTACATGCAATGATGTATTTTTATTAATAATCTACATAATTACATATACAAAATCAGGCCGACTGGCCTTAGCCTCTAGGATCTCCGACCTAATACACACATAAGCCTGCCAACTTATAAAAATTGGCTCAACAGCCTATAAACATCAATGTATTCATGATTACATTCGGGGCTCAACCTTGGGGTATTGCACTTTCAAATTCTCTAACTTTATTTTATGACTCTTCTCTAGGTTGATCTCCTTCCGCGAGTGATCAAGAATCTTCATCAAATTTTACATATATTCTCACCACCTCTTTTCAATTACTGCAACCCTTTTCCGATCCCACTTGTCTATGGCACACTTCTCACGAATACCCCCCATACCTCAATAAATTTTGTATCCGAAGTCATGGACCCTTTCCTGAATCACCCACCCTCATGTGCAAAGGTTCTATGTTACCATTTCAACCAAAGGAACTAGTGGGTTGTAGCATTCCCTCTTACAAAAGAAAATATATTCATCCACATCAATATTTCTCATAGCAATCCTCCTTCGGATCCCTAGTAGAATATTCCTTCTGACTTCGAGAAACACTAGTGGTTCTCTAGGGAAAATTCAATGATGTATCCTTCCAGGGTAGTTTGGACCCAGAAGCCCACAACTCGAGAAATATGGTAATCCAACTTGTGTAGAGAGGCTATCTCATCAATAGTCCAATTAAATCTTTTCTTGACAGGATATTTAAATTATGGTGGTTCTGCAACCGGTCGAGCCACTGATAGACATCTTCCGAGAATCAGATATAGAAGATTTTGTATTGATCGCTTGCAGGTTCGAAATAGAAAACAATGTCCTTCACAACCCTAAAATTGTTTTGTTGTAACTCAGTTTCTTGAAATATGAACTCATCACACCTTCTTTCCCACCAATTCATAATATTGAATTTAAAAAGTTGATGCTTCATCCTATGAAAACTCACTTAGAAGTCAAGTCC
>JZKD02S0676134.1:32164-43933 GCA_000966675.3 Picea glauca
TATATATATATATATTACCATATAATAATATATGGAACTTTATACCATATGTTATGTATAATGTGTGTGTGTGTGGAGTACTCTCTCTACACACATATACAATGTATACAGTATCCTGTGTGTGTATGTGTTTACACACACACATCGTGGTTGGTTAGCTTGAGTGGTTGAATGTCGTGAATTGAAATAATCTCTCTCTCTCTCTCTCTCTCTCTCTCCACACACACACACACACACATATTGGTGGGTTAGCTCAAGTGGTTGGTCAAATGTTGTGAACTGAAATAAGAAGTCTCGGGGTCAAGTCTCCATGTCGGCTATATGTGATAAGTTAATATTCGATGTCCCTATCGGGGTAGGCATACTATAGTCTATATATAGCTAGTAAGTACCTTACCCACCTAATCTATGTGAAAGCCCCTTATAATTCAAGAAGTTAGTTAAGCCCCCTTATAATTCAAGTATCCCACCCTTCTCACTTATTTCCTTGGCTTGGCTTACTTATATCCTTTCCCCGTTATAAATAATTCAAGCGTTACCTACCTAAGCTCTTTCTCTCTCACTTGGGAGAGAGGGTCTAGGGAGTGAAATGCATTCGAAAGGGAATGGGAGAGGTAAAAGTAAAGAAATAGAATCTCCCAAATTGTAACAAAATATAATATATAGAAAAATATATCTTTAAATATATACATGTGGATGGAAAGTTTGGCATTGGTCAAATTCACTTCACTCACTTACTACCTTGGCTGGCCCTGAGCCCTATTTATATATAACTTGGCTTTGACTTTGACTTTGATTTTGACTTCAATCTATCATACCTTCTTGGCTCAAGACACTAGGAAAGTCTTTTGGGGCATAATATGGGGGGCTTTGCTTTATGAATGCTAGACTTTCAATGCCCCCAGATTACTTCACCTTTCCCAAAGTATTGACCTAATCAACTACTTAATTAAGTAGTTGGGCTAAAATAGTAGTAGACTTTTAGAAAGTTGTGTCTTTTTTTTTTTTTTGTACTTCTCTTCTTGGTCTCCCTAGCTCTAGTTATCGACATAAAGGATATGGGCTCATGACCAAGTGAAGGCATATTCAATTGAGGAGAGTGACTTCCAAAGAAATACTTTGTAGATTAATAGACTTGGGTCTTATCTTCTTAGCTTCCGTAGATACCTATCTTGTGCTTTTACACACTAACTCAACTTTAACTTATTGACTCATATGACTTTGATAACTAGAGATAGAATAAAGAGAAAACATTACTCCTAAGACATCCAATGAGGCTTTGTCAAGACTATTACTTATTTGATTGGGAGTGGGGGATGCTTTGTCAAGACTTAGATCATTTCCCAATCATAATTGCATAGAACAATCTCTTTATCAACTTAGGGCAAGGAAAGGCCACCAAGTTCCACCGATTTCTTTCCTTTCATAGCCTAATCATTATATTAGTGTATGTAAGACTAATCATTAGCTAGAAGGTAATAATCCCCTTCACTTTCAAGGGCAAGCTAGGAAGGATCCTAAGTGAGGGAAGGCAAGCTAAGTTAGGAATGATCCTTAGGGGTAGTCAACCCCATACCTTTTGTAGTCGACCTCGTACCTTTAATGGTCAAGTCTTCATATATAGTAGGTATTCAACCCCCTTACCTTTGGATTTGGGGTGGAAAATAACAATTGTTTTCTCCACATGAGTTTAGGGAAGGTAATGGGGTTTACTACCCTTAGTTTAGAAGGTAAGGGGGTGGGTGCTATGATGTGCCATTGATACGCTCAACCATTAATCGAAGATGGTAGGCATTTCACAACTCTAGTCAATTAGGGGTGTGACCTTATGAAAGAAAGGTCGAGCCTTCTTGCTTGAGGAAATTAACCAACCAACTTTGAGGCATTCAACCAATTTATCCCACCAGGGGCTTAGGTCGAGGCATTATATTTTAGTAACCTTTAGGTGCCACTTGCACCTGTTTGAATGAAGGAAGGGAGGGGAATTTATGCACCCCACATTTCTTCAAGAGGCGATGAGTGTATTTACAAGTCACGTCGACCATTTATTCTAGTTACCACTTATTGTTACAAATTGGTCCTTTTCCTATTATTTAAAATAATGGGAAGTGAAATTGACATTTTTGGCTTGAAATCTAGCAAGGATCATTTTGGATGGATTGAATTGCAAATATTAGATGCTAACTATGTGTAATCTGGCTGTAGAAGGGGTATTAGAGGGTGTTGGATCCATTTATGCATTAAAAACAACACTTTCATCAATCTAAAATTGTAATGTGGGCAAAGATTACCTCGTAAGATTTTGCTAATGGCAAACTAAAAAAGATTGAAAATGTAGAATATTTAGCCTTCTTGTGTGTGTGTGTGTGTGTGTGTGTGTGTGAGAGAGAGAGAGAGAGAGAGAGAGAGAGAGAGAGAGAGAGAGATGGAAAACACTTGGTGGCATCACCTCCCCTTTTTCAAAATATTTGGATGGAGGATGATGTCGACATCCAACTGTATGAGTCACTGGTAACCTCAAGGGACTTCACTAGATTTGAACCTATGACTGACAACATCTCCATAAAAAACATGCCTTTTGTGGATGGATCGACCGATTAAACTAACCCTTGGGGATAAATGGGTATATACATATATATGATAAATATTAAAATAACTTTCATATGATTCTTGGATTATCAATAGTCCAACAATTACTTTGATTTTCTTTGTTTTTATTTTTAATTAGAATGCTTCTCTCATAGCTTTAATAATTCACATTTTTGTTGGTGTGTAATTGACTCAATACTGAGATAGTCCTCTATTGATTTTTTTTTTTCATGTGGTTCACGACACCGGAGATCAATGCTTGCTACACCCACAGAAAGCCCCCCCAAAATCCATGAGAGAACATAGGGAGGCCGAGTATTTTCAAAATATTGGGGGCTCAACAACAAGAACACCTTATAGACCCATTTAAGGGCACAACATGTCACTCACAATGAATTGAACCTGGGTGGGGAGAGTAACAATCATTCCTCCCAACCACCCAAGCTACATCCAATGGACATATAGTCTACTATTGATATCAAAGCATAATCTCAAGTTTTTATTTTGTATGATTATTGAGAACTTACATACTCATCTAATAAAATTAACAATTCTTATGATTTTTAGATTTTTTTTTTTAAACAATATAACTATATTATGACTTGCTTTATTTACCAAAAGACCATACACATATCCCATTTATCGTGTGTGTTTGTGTCTTGAACTCTGGTTGAGGCAAGATTTAAGCTTTTATAAGTGAGATATTGTTAAATTTGTGAATTCTTCAAAATACCTCTTAACATTATGTAATAAATTAGTTCTCAATCCTTATTAGTTAAAGATTTGCATGCATCCATGGAAGGTGTGTGACTTATTTGGACTTAGAATAACACGTAGCAATGATGAGAATTTTGATTAACAAAATATTTGGTAAAATTAAAATTCAATCAAATTTAGATAAAAATATAAAACTTATTAAAAATTTATTTAAAAATAAATTTTAAAATGAAGATTTTGCTTCCTTTCAACATTTATATTTAAAGATAACAAGTTTTCCTACTCACTTTTTTTCAGAAGGAAAATTCCTCAATTATATTATAAAATATAATGTGTTCTCACAACAAGTTCATCAATTACATCGGCAAAAAGATCACGATCTAGACAAATCTTCCACACACAAAGGGCAAGCATGCCTAGAAAGCTCTCAAGTGATCGGATTCTAAGAAGTAGGTGAGCAATCAGAAAGTTACATAAGATCTTATGAAGAGGAGAAGAGAAGTTATAAAAGTAAATGACAATGTTGCTGGAAATCATAGACAAGAAGTGTCAGCCATCTTAAAAAAATTGAATAATATGAGTGGGACCCTCAAGACTATCCAACTAATGATTGAAATAGAGCACACCTGCTTTTCTCTAAAAAACAATCTTGGATAAATGACCCACTTTCTACTCACTTACAAGTTACATATGATGAACATCATATAACATACAAAAGTTACATATGATGAATATACACATTTTTCTTGAATCAAGTTTTATCTCTTAATACTTACAAATATAACTCATCACTAACAAGTTTAACTCACTTATAATTTTCAACTATAAAGCACTTATGATTGTTAGTTCATATTGAATACAAATATCACCAACTACCAAATGCATGTGCTTAATAAATCTTTAGTGCCCTACACCATACATACATTTAAGACACCTTTAATGCTATGACACCATATGATAGAGTGTTTTTAACGGTCTTTCCATTTTAATAATACAAGTCAATATATTATATATATTTTTTGTTTGTTAATTGGTTCGGACCTTTTTGACATCGGGATTAACCTTTGGCTTGAGAAACCGCGACTCAAGGGTATCTAAGTTGTCAAAATCACCCAGGGATCGCACCCGGCTTGAGCCACACCAACCCTTAACATGGTTGGATTTTTTGTCCCCACAGGTTTCGAACCGGTGACTTTTCAACACGGAGTAGCTTAACAACACACTCCGTTACCGACTATCCTACACCTCAGAGACTCAAATCAATATATTATATTAATATTATAAAAAAAATTGAGTTAAATTTTTTTGATATATTTTTTAAGAATTTTTTTTTTTTTTGTTTTAGCTTAAATTAAAGAGCAATCCTTCAAAATAAAAACATGATACATGAGGTGATTTTAAATTTTTTTCCCAAAAAATTTAAAATTATTTTAACTAAAATTAAAATACAATCCTTGAACACATGAGGTGATTCACTATTTTGGATATAAACTATGTTAAAGCTAAACACAATTATGATTCATTCTAAAAAAAATCTTTATAAAAAAAATTCAAATCACAATTAGTCAATGTGTTTATTCTTTTGAGTAATCCAAATTTCCATAATTAAAGTGCCTTTTTTTAAATTTCAATTTCAAAAAGCATGTGACTATTTTTTTAAAGTACTTTTTAAAACTACAATTCAAAGAAGCATTGCAACTCGGCTCGATACGTTAGTAATCCATTTTCGTAAGTAAAATGACTTTTTTTATAGGATTAACCTCCCATCAACAAAGTTGTTTTTAAACAAAATAAATTAAAACTTAGATTTAATTTCACTTATCACTTAATTAAATGGTAAAATCGTGTACATATGAGTGAATTGGTTATAAAGATAAATAAAAAATTAGATTTAAGGGATATAATAATAATAATAATAATTTATTTTTAAGGTCACGACCACATCAAATTGGTGTATGAGATCCTCTTATTTGTGAGACGAGAGACCTCCTAAATCCAATAATTTGACTGATAAAATTTAAGAAAATATATATAGGTTACCTCCTTTGGATTTGAACTTATAATAAAAAATACAAGCTTGTAATAAGATTGATTTTTAGTGTAACTTGATAAATGGGAAAGTTTTTTTTTTTAAATTATAAAATATATTCTTTTTAATATGAGATATTTAATATTAAAGTGATTTATTATGATTTGTTTTTTACTAAAGTTATTTATTATTAATTAATTTTGTTATTTATTATTAATTGTTATTTTTTATAATTTTAATATGTATTTATTGCATTTCATGATAGTTATAATGATAAAGAAGTGGGATTCAAACTATTATTAATGATCCATCTTTCATGAATTTTAATAGTCCACTTAGAACTTATTGTATTAGGTAATGTTTACAAGAGAAATGGGATTGAACTTTGCAAAATCAATCACATGGTATCAATCATAACCTCTAAGAGAGCCCATCGGGTTAGGTCCAACAATAAATTTAGCGTTTTAGAAGACTCTATCTTCCATTATAGGGTCTCCACCCAGGTTCAAAACTAGGCTTACTTGCTTAACATGGTGTGTGGGCACTTGCATTACCGAGGTTTATAGGGCAATCTCTTCAACTTGATCCCGGGTCTCCTCAATAACAATTGGTGGGTTTACCAATTCTCCCGGTTAAAAAAATAAAAATCATAACCTCTAAGAGTTGCATTTGATAGCCGAGACTTCCCAAAAAGGTCACCCATCCTCTTAGAAAACTACACACAATAACCAAGGGTTCCAAAAAATGTCACCATCCTCTTCGAGATTTGCACTTGATAAAAAAGAGAAGGGAACTCTTAATGCATGATTCATGAGGCACAATACTGGATAAGGTTTTCACAAATGAGTAGCAAGCTAAGTAGACTTGACTATATAGAAAAACTTTGTGGTTAAGCACACTTTAGTTATATTGGGATGGGTGCAAGTGTGAGAGGTGACAATTGATGCTATGCAATCCATTTCACTAGTTTCAATCCACTTCTTCACCCCTGCTAGCATCACCCCATGTAATGAATATAAAATGGAATATGCAAGTCAATGATAAATGAATTTCTATAGGTGATGATTGATGCTATGTGATTCGTTTTGTTAGTTTAAATCTCACTTCTTCACCCCTATAAATATCACTACATGCACTAATTGCTAAGTGAACTTTAAACTCATGAGAAATATGTTTTTGGATGCAAATCTCCTATGTAAGATTTATGATAGGAGATTCATTTCACTAATTTCAATCCCACTTCTTAAACATCACCTTATACAATAAATACCAAATAAATTATTAAACTCATAATTTGTTTTTATAAATACAAATCTAGAAAAAAGTAATAATAAAAAACCATCCATTTAAATATTTTAATTTTTCACTCTTACTTCTTTCCTTCTCTAACTATCTCTTAATACAATCAATAAAATAAATTACAATTAATTAATTAATAAATAAATAAATAAATATATATATATTTTATTATTATTATTTTTTTCACCCCTTTTAACTCTCTGTCAATTTCTAGTTTACCCTCCTGGTCGGTTCTCCTTCTAGATCAGTTTGCCAACAAAATTTGGCTACACTGTAGTTTGCCCTCGTTCAAATACTCACGCGTTAATGACATTTGTTCCCACATACTACTTAAATCAAATCTCATCCTTTTGCTGAAATCATGGATCACACACAATGCGCCCTAATTCCTTGCCTTAACCCCATTGTAATCTTCGACCCCAATCTAATCCTTGGTCGAGTTAAATTCAAGGCGGATCTCAAGTATAACTTGCACGAAGGCGTGCTCGAAAGTGTATCTCCGCAGAGAAGCTCTGAACCTATTTATAGTCACAGTCTACTGTCCACTGTTCATACAATTTTGCTTTCACAATACCAAGTTCTTTGGGTTGTGGTAAATTGCCAGGAGTTGGCTTAATCAGCCCCACTTTCTGTTTAAAGAAGTTACCAAATTTGGTTGAGTGAGAGATGCAAGGATAGTATGGATGTCCCCACCGGAGTGTCACAACAAATCTGTCAACTTATCCTGGCATGAAATGTAGGACCCTTTTGTTTGGGCACCCTAGTCCCATATGTTCCATCTTGTTCCTTTTCGAATTCTCCTCTGTACCTCTTCTGGTGGGCAGAGCGCAGAGTAACTGAACCACAAATGCAAAATTCTGAATGGAGTAAAGATTCCGATCTCTTTGGCTTCGCTGTATTGGAATGAACAACGGGTGTTTACAACTTCGATCAGGAGAAGAAACAGATACTGGACTGAAGGTATATTTTTTAAGCTCACCAACCCTCTATTTTCTTCTGAATCTGACGATATTTTTTTTGAAATTTGAATAAAGCTGAATATTGTGATGATACTGTGACATTGGTTTTGTGCTTTGTGTCCAAGGAAACTGTCTAAGTGCTGCCATGGTATGTTGGTTTGTAGATCAATCCATTTTTGATGCTAACTGGTCCTGAACTCAATATCTGATATGGCTATATAATAAAATTTCATGCCCAGACGAAGATCATGTCTAAGGAGGCCATTGTGTAGAAATCATAAAGTGAATAGAATAAATAGAGACAGTGCAGATTCAGATTCCTGTGCCGATTCTCTTGTTTCTTGTTTGGCTAGATGCACATTAATGTGAACTCACTTAACACTGGGAACATTTGATAATATCTAGTTTTGTCTAACAAGATTGATATTCAGATATATAAGCCATTCATCAGCTTTGTTACATGTTTTGTTTTCTATTGGCATTTGTATGCATTTTTATGTGTTTTCTCTTTTAGTTATGGATCGGTGGTCTACAGCCTGGGTATCCATCAACACTTCATCCTTGCGTGTTGCAGTGCACTGAATCTAGATGGTAGATTGTGTACATTGAATATGGATACTAGCACAGACCCATTTAAACCGGGGTTTGATATGCAGCTCAATGTTGCTAAGCTCGAGGGCTGAGGTATCAATAACTGGAGTTCGAGATATGCAACCGCGAGGTTCATATCATACCTGGGGTTAGATAGGTTTGCACTAGCTTATAATCTTTCAGACACGATCTTAATGCTTCTTAGCTTTCATGGCAGCTGCACATGAGCTAAAGGAGCATCAGGAAAATTGGTCCACGCCCATTGTCACTGTATCCGTTTGATATGGCTCCTGGGAAATATGGCCGCAAGGAAAAACGTCCGTCTTCTTGTTTTTCATCAGTGGCAGTGGTGGTTTTCGTGGCATTCTGCTTTCTTGGGGCATGGGTGATAATGTCCATATCTGTGGTGCCAGCACAGAGAGTGAGCTTGTCTGTTGCAAGTACTAATACAGAAGTGAAGAAGAAGTTCACTGATTCGCAGGATTTTGAAGACAACCAAGGAGACCTACCGGACAACGCTATCAAAGGGGATGAAAGTGCTTTAGTTCAAGAGGCCGAAAATACATCAGGGTTTGATCAGAAGACGCAATCTCTTTCAGGTGCCGCCGATGAATCAGAAAAAGCACCAAGAGAGCTATTCGATGGAGGAAAAACGGGTGAAGAGACGAATATCAATCCGAGAGATGATGAAAAGCTGACTGCAGGAGCGAATGAGGAGGCTGATGTAAAGATTGTTGAGAAATTAGATGATAACGATAAGAATTGGGATAACAAAAAGATTGATGATGGTTTATCAGGAAAGGTTGAAGGTGATGGCGGTGAAAGTAGGGATGGCCAGACAAAGGAGGATGTAGTAGATCTGAATGAAAATGGACAGTCTGGAAAAAAAGAGAAGGTTGTGGATTCCAGGTTGGATGAAACATTGCCTAATGCTGAACAGTCTGAGATTCTGAAGGAAAACAAGGCTGAATCAGGGGACTGGGAGACACATGACACTGAAGCTAAGAAAGAAAAAGTTAGTCAAGCAGGATCCAACTCAAATGATGAGAAAGAATCTTCGCGATCTGAGGATCGGACTACAGATCAGAAGCTCTTCGTGGACACGAAAACTGGCAAGCAGGCTGAAGATGGCGAGGAGTCAAAGGAATCGAAGAAGGAAGAAAAAGAACAAAGTAATGGGGATCTAGGGCATCAATACAGCTGGAAACTTTGCAATGTTTCATCTGGTCCAGACTACATTCCTTGTCTTGATAATGAAATGGCTATCAGACAACTTCACAGTACTGCACATTATGAGCATCGAGAAAGGCATTGTCCTGAAGATCCCCCTAAATGCCTTGTTCCCCTTCCTGAAGGATATAAGAAACCAATAACATGGCCTACAAGCAGAGCTAAGGTTCCCTCTCTCTTCCCTCTTTGCTTGACTGAAATTCATTGATCTCTGTGTCATTTTAGCTCTATTATCACTTGCAAAATAGACTTAGAAGTTAGAACACATTACTGATTGTTAGTTTCTTATTTATTGTGCAGATATGGTACAACAATGTTCCTCACACCAAGCTTGCAGTTGTAAAAAGAGCTCAAAACTGGCTTAGAGTATCAGGGAAATATCTTACTTTCCCTGGTGGTGGAACACAGTTCAAACATGGAGCTCTTCATTACGTTGATTTTGTTGAAAAGGTGAGTCCTTATCTGGATACAATCTGTCATATTTTGCACATTTTTGTGTGACATCCCAATAATGTTTTTGTTGTCTTTCTTTAACTCTGCTTGCACGTCCAGGCACACATGGATCATTAATAGCTTTTGCTCCCGTCTGTTTCTCTTGGAAAATTCATGGAGGAAACTCATGGGGTTTGTTTCAAGCATATTTCCCCTATTTCACACAAACAAATGTTTCGAGGCAAAAGACTGCATATATACTTGTTTTGGGCTGTAGGTCTGTTTGATGGTTGAATAGGAAGCATTTCAGGCAGGAGGAATTCTTGGTCACCCACCTTCAATTTTTGATTCAAATCATCCTTAGACGTGGCGGCCCCTTTTGGCCCATCTCTGTCGGCTCTCCCTTTTCTTCCCTATAATGCATTCCAAAATCTCCTGTCAGCTTTTTATTGGCTCCTGTCTTCTTCTAATCTCCTGCTGTGCTCACCCCCACTCTCCCTAATGTAGATCACCTTCTGCTTTGGTGAGTAATTGTTTCCCTTACTTAATTGCTTCTACGTAATATTCCCTTGTCCTTTCCATGTCATCTCCGTGTTCTTAGATCATGACGACTTTGATGTAGTGTTCTTTCCCACTATAATGGTGGGAATCCTCTGTATGGATGTCCCTGAATTTTAACTTATCTTTGCCATCTCTTTCATCATCAACCCATAACTTAATATTTTCTAAGGTATTCCTAACCAAATCATTGCGTGGTGTGCCCCTAGCTTTACCTTGATTTCTCAGGGCATTAGTGACTGTAATTTTTTTTGAGTTGGAGTGTCCAGTGTGTGTAGTCATTATAAATCGTTATCTCCTAACTAGTTTTGATCATTTGGATTTGAATATTGAATCAAGGATTTCTCATTTGAGAGTTCTTTGGCTTATCAAATGCCTCTCTTATCATTTGTCTTTCTAGAGTTGCTTGATTTACCGAGTCCTTCGAGGCATTATTATTTTGTGTTGTTTTGAGTTCATGTGGCTGGCATCTCTAATGTGTTGTGTATCATATTAAAGGAGCGTCTCAATCATGGGTCAGACTACATTCCCCACACCACATTTAAAGTTGTGGATATTGTCGAGATTGAGTTGCAGCGTTGTCTAAATTCTATAGAGCATGCCCCTTATACAAACCTACCCTGTGATCTAGTAGATTCTGTGGAGTTGACATCATTGCCAAACTGATTTTGCTTTGGTCCGGTTCACTTATATTCATTATTGTGGACTACCCTAGTTTCAACCTTTGAATCTCCATATTAACTGTGGCACATACTGAAAATTTTCATCTTTTGATGGAAGGTTTTTGTTTTTCAAAGTGCCAAAGACCTTTGTTTTGTGAAAAATCTTTACTTGTGGCCATGGTGCTTTTATGTCTACAATTCAATTTTCCATCTGGTCTTTTTTAAAGTCGAAACAAATAATAAATACATAACTTTGGGTCACTTTACATAGGTTGCCAACTTTGTCACCAAAATCAACTTTACATTGGCCACTCTTTTACATACTATTGTACCTTCTACTCCCCCTGAAAAATGCACAATTCCTATGGACTCTTGAGCACTTTGTGGGCACCACTGAGTCGGGCTACATAGGGATTTGTTTGATGCACTATTTTCCATTATCATTTTCTTCTAGCTCAAGCAATTTGTTTTAGCACAATGTTATAGGAAAACCTGACATTCATCTTTACTCAAGAGGAGTGGTGTTTTCTGTTAGTGGCACAATGAAAAGCAACCCTGACCCTGTTACATCTCTTTGCATGGAGAACATGGCCCAGAAACACATTTCAATAAACATATTGATACTTTAAAAAACTCTCAAAGAGTTCTTAAACCCAATTGTTCACAATTGGGACCTTTTCCAAGTCAATCTACCCTTCCTAGT
>JZKD02S0676134.1:49699-63588 GCA_000966675.3 Picea glauca
AAAGGTAACTATAGGTCCCCGTCTTCATTGATGATGGATTAGTCGATTTGGATGAATTAATAACTAAGTTGATCAAGTTGCATCTGATACATGATTATCTCTTGTTCCTGTTAAGATCCACTTTGTCGTCAATAACACGGAAGGCTGTATCTTTCTTTGGGGACAACGTTGGCTTAGTAATTCCTATTCATCCATCCGAACATGGCTAAACTTCTTAGAAGCGCTTTGAGAAATCAAAAGAACCTAATGCCCCACCTTGCACAGCCCAACTTACTCGTTCCGTTCAATATGATATTTTGTCCAGCATTTCATTGAAAAGTTGAAAATCTTTTGATCCTAATTAACATCTCAGATGCCAAAGCATTGGAATTCTACTAGGTTCATTTGTGGTCTGAAATCTAGGCAAAATTAGCATTGGTTAAACCTTCCTCTTTGTCAGCTGCCATTCACAATGACATGGGTATTGAATGACATTCACAAGTTCAAATCCATAGGGGGTTAGGGTATGTATATCTCTGTAGACTTTAGCAGTCAAATCCCTGCGGGGAGGGGGTCTCATACACCAATTTGGTGTCTGGCTTGACTGTGACCTTAAAATTATATTTTTATTATTATATAAGCTGAAAATTTAGCAAAAAATGTTCACTTGTTACATGTTTTGTTTGTCTCATAGAACTGATTATTTTTTTTTAAAATAGAAATGGATACATTTTGTGTTAATTATAAAAAGAGTGGGCTGTGGCTGTACCATCCAGCCTTTTAATACAAACAAAAAAGGAGATCAACAGTTCAAAATTCTCCATAGATATAAAAAAACTAAGGGCTGGTAGCTAATCCCTGACTGCCCTATGTTCAAAAAACTGCGGCAACTATTAACCGATTGGCTTGTATACAGCCTTACAAATTGCCTAAGCAGAAGTAAAGTCTTAAAAAACATAAAGATAATCAAACATTTTGGTTGCCAGGCCCCTGCTGGGCTGATATATTTCTTCCCACCACTGAAGATAGAAGAGAGGGGTCTGTAGTCTTGGCCTGTTCCATTTGCTGCTCCACTGTGTCCTCTTCCATGGCCGCTACTTGGTCATGTCCAAAAGAACCAACTGAAGTTGCAGTTGTCCTCAAGTCCTCAAGCGGCAAGCCTAGGCTTTTGCTTCAATTCCAAGTACTTTACTTTCTCCTGAAGTGCCTTGATCATGTCTTCCTCCTTCGACTTTGTTGCTTTCTTCCCTAACCTCCGCAAGAACAATTTTCCCTTTGTGTTTTTCCAACAGAGCTTTCATCTTGATCAATTGCCTTCGGGTCGCCTTTAAATCCCTTGCCTAATTCTATTCCCAACAATTTTTCCAGGTTTCCCATCTTCCTATTGCTAAAGCCAGAGTTTCTTGACTATCATCGCTGTGTTATTCACACCTCCGAATTGAATCTCAAAGAGTAGAGTGCTCAAAGAATGCACATCTATTTGGATGGTCGTGGATATCCATTTCACAATTTCTAGAGATAGATTCCAGAACAAAGGTCCTGTAATTCTCAAATTGATTTAAACATATATTGTTTTTATGCCTGTTACCTCTCAAATTGTACTTGATGATAGAAGCACTAATCCACAAAGCAAAACCCAAGAGGGAACTACTAGGACAGTCTCCACTGTCATCTAAGTAACCTATCCTCTTCACCTTAGGCCTGCTCTCCTCTGGCTCAAGGGGGGTATCCCTTGTAGGATTACTGAAGTTAAGCAATGAGGCACAAGTTGACGAAAGTAGCTTTAGTAAAACAATGTTTTTTTGGTATTTTTAAGATATAAAAGAGATGATGGGAGGAAATAGAAATTAGTGCCAAATCCAACAAGGACAATGGAGTTAAGGGGAATCTAAGGGGGCTTATGGGGTCAAGAAGAAACACCTCTTCAAAATGGCCTATTTTCTCTATTCGATTAGAATGAGGAGACTAGGGCCAATGACTCAATAGTCTCTTATCTAATCAAGATGAAAATGAAGACCAAGACCCTACAAAGGGGTTCTAAAAGGAGCACTTTCACTATCAGATTCAAATGGGTCCTACTTGGAGGCACAAATTAAAGTCATTAATGAGACTTCAATAAAGCCTAAATTAAAGAGATTTACTCCAAAAAGGACACGTGGAAACTTCTAGAAGAAGAAAATCCTAACTACTTCAAGAAGTTTTGAAAGAAGGAAAAAGCCCTAACTACTTTAAGAAGTTCTGAGAGAAGATTTTAAAAAGGCGAGAGAAAGTACCATCAAGGGGTTGGTAGTCAGAAGTTCTACAATGGTGAAGAGTCTGCAAGAAGCAAAGCTCTATCTTTCCAAGATTCTGTGAATTGGCCTGCTAAAACTTTTCTCCCTACATTTTCTTCTTTTCTGTTTCTTTCCATCAAATCTTCCATGAATGTATGGAAAACATGAAGATTTGGGTTTGAGCAGTTCTCTCTCTAGAAATATTCAGTCATCTTGTAACATTTCAGATCCAAAGGAGCACAATTCCTGCTTGTAAAAAGTAGATGCAATTCATTTCAATTCATGTAATTGTCATTGAGACCTTGTTGAAGCTGTTTCAGTTCTCTTGTTCCGGACATTATTGAACTTGTCATATTGGGATATTGTTATAAATTTCTTCTGCAAATAACTACTTCAGGGCATTATGTTAGTGATTTCTCAGACTTGAGTTGAAAGCATGTGATTTCAAATGTATTGCCTATCAAAATCATTTTTTGAGTTCCAAAAGAAATACTCATCTAAAGTTCTTTGAAGACCTGTCTATTTTTACTTCATCTCGCAACAGTCATAGCAGATTCCAGGTTCATTTTATTTTACAAGAAAGGCAGAATGTTCCTTGAAGGGAGACTCCAAAACCTTGTATACACAAATCTCTGCTGCCACACTTTATCCTTTCTTTCTTTAAATGATATGGTGTATATTTGCATATTTGTATAGCTATATAAAGGGTTGTATATTTGTATATACAAGCTTTATTGGGAGGTCTTTCGGGGTTTGCTCTTTAGCATTCACCCTTTGCATCCATCGTAGAACCATACAAAGAATCTTCCAACATATCAGAGAGGAGTACCACCTCTAAAAAAATGCAGGGATATTTTATCCTCATGAGGTTGTTGCTGGGATTGTGACCAATCTGAACATCAACACAGCTGTAGAAGTAACAAAGGAGATTGTGTGGCTCAAGAAAATACTTGAAAATTTGTAGGAGAAACAGGTGAATTATACTCTTCTTCTGGTTGACAATACTTTTGCAATCAAGTTAGCCAAGAATCCCAGATTCCATGATTGAACTAAGCACATCAACACAAAATACCATCTGATTCGGTATCATGTAGAGGCCAAGACTTTTCACTTGAGACATTGTTCCTCAAATGAGCAAATTGCAGACATCTTAACCAAAGAGTTTGGAAGAGAAAATTTTTTAAAATTCAGAATGATGCTTAGACTCACAAACACCCCTTCGGATTAACACCCCTTCGGATTAGGGTGGGGAATGTTAGATACCTAATCCTTAGGGATTGAGCTACATTGTAAATATTAAGCTAGAAGAAATATGAAGAGTCATAGGTGAATGTCAAGAGTCATCGGAGGTCTTGGAAAATGAAACCAAGAGTCATCTCTTCAATGTATTTATGTATGGGTCACATTAATGAAATACACACATCCGTGGAGTTATTCCCTCTGCCCAGCAAAGCACTCAAACAAACGATTGCTGGACTGGTTAGCATTAACTCAACGGCCCACTCAATGGCCAGGCTGTCCATTGGATCAACAGGGAACAAAAAGGATGAAACTGTCCAGCTGCAGCCAGAGGACTTGGAGATGGTGAAGGCAGACCAAAATTGTGTAACCAATGAAACGCAGCAGGAAGAAGCTAAGACTTGGAGATGGTGAAGGCAGACCAAAATTGTGTAACCAATGAAACGCAGCAGGAAGAAGCTAATGGACAATTTGGCCCCATACAGTAATGTTAACACTGAACAGTTATATGTTTTTTAAAGTTTGTTTGTTAGGAGTTTTTGTGCGAGTGTCTACTTGCAGTAGATTTTAGAAATAATTTTTAAAGGAATGTTATATAGTCTTAGAATGTCAGATCCAAGTTTTGGATATACTTAAGACAGTTTTGCTGGATAGTTACATTATATGTATTCACATGCTGTACAACACGACTGCAACATTTTTATAATATAAATACAACTCTTTCTGTTAATTTTTTTTTATTGATCACTAAAGTGCCAAACTCTGTAATAATCAGAATTCGAATATTGAATTTAAGGATTTCTCATTTGAGAGTTTATGGTTTATCAAATATTTAGCTTGTTAAGGTAGGTTAATTTATAGATTTTATTGTTGATTTTTTCTCTATTGTCTCATTTTGAGTTCATGCGGCTAGTCAATCTGTTGCATCTATAGTGAATTTTGGGGGCATTTATGGCAAATGATGCATGGAAAGGCAGATTGAAAATTTATGAGGAACTATTAGCGTTTATGATTGCATCATTCATTAATTGCATGCAGTATGACGTTTATTTTTTGTTGCTTTGCTCCTATGGAAATATTCCTGGTAATACATGCATTTCTCACGGCAGTGACTGGTCCTTTCAAGTAGTGCGTTTATTATCTTGCGAATTTAGTAGTATGTATCTGCAGCTATGGTAGTACATGTTAATTTTAGAGCAGCTATTAAGTTTCTTTTCAATTTACTAGATAACAATAGCATAGGTAGGTTCACTGAGAGAAACACAATCACAAGATACACAACATTTATCCCGGGAAACTCTCATGGGGGAGAAAACCCAACAAAAACTTCCTTAATATAGATTGCCAATACAATGCCAAGATAAAAGACCAAACACTAGAGAATAACCAACACTGAGCAATGCACTTCTCTCTTCCTTATTCTCCCAACTGCAACTATCTCCAAACTTGCGCACTTGTTGAGTGACTTGAGTGAGTGAGCTAATGACGCACTAGCCTCTCTTATTTATACTGGCTGGCAGGCGCTAGGGAGGTGTCTCTTCATCAAGCAGGGCCGACTTCTTCTCTTAGTGGCTAAAACCACTTTAATTAGGCCCGGGGGCCGACTTCTTAATTATTAGCATATAATTAGGGTTTGACCAATCCACAAAAGGAGATTTGGTCATTTACAAAGCCTGACATGATCAATCCACAAAAGGGGATCGATCTAATTAATAATAACTCAATAATAAGTAGAATACTCTTTGCAGTTACAATATTTCAACACTCCCCCTTAACAAGAAGGGTATTCTACAATACAACATCATCGGAGAGAGAGGGCAACAACATCATCAACATCTTGAACACTGACTGGCATATCTATAAATCATCGGAAGTTTTTCTCATCATCAATATCATCATCCACAACATGGAGCTGGAATGGCATCATCATCATTTGCATCAACATCAATTAGTATTACACTAATACATCATCATCATCAATAACAACAAGAGGTTGATACAACATCAACAACAACAACATCATCAACACGAGGCTGAGATAACATCATAGTCAGCACGAGGTTGATACAATATCAACAACAACATCATCATCACAGCCCAAAGGCTGGAGCAACAACATCATCACAGCACGAACGCTGGAGCAACAACATCATCATCATCATCATCATGGGGCAACAAAATGAGGCAGATGTAACAACATTTTGTGGTACTTTGACAGTCCCTAAGGAGCTGCCCAGGAATCATAAGATTTCCTAGGATATAAAATCCTAACGGAGCTACCACGTGGTACTCTGACAGACCGTCCTTACCGGACCTTCGGGATCTGCCCAGGAATCATAAGATTCCCTAGGATTATAAAAATCCTAATGGAGCTACCACTACTGACCAAAGCTAGCATATACATGCACAGGTACTTTGACAGACTGTCCTTACCGGACCTTCGGGATTTGTCCAGGGATGAACAATCCCCTAGGATATAAAATCCTAACTGAGCTACCCGCTGTTGGTTAGGATACCATAGTATCATCATCATCAGTCCTCCTTTCGAGGGAGGTCCTTTCGGACTATACCAAGCTTGTCTCGAAAGTGCTCAAACTTTACACGAGACAAAGGCTTGGTCAACACATCTGCAACCCGCTCATCTGTGCCAACATATTGGAGCTTTATGGCTCCCCTCTGCACCATATCACGAATGTAGTGATATCGGATTTCTATGTGCTTAGACTTGTCATGGAACACAAGGTTCTCTGTCATCTTTATGCAACTTTGGTTATCACATAGAATCATGGTTGCTTCCATCTCCAGATCAAATAGACCTGTCAACAACTTCCGAAGCCATATGGCTTCACAATTGGCGGAATATGCAACAATGTATTCCGCTTTTGCTGTGCTGAGAGCAATACTAGATTGCTTCCTACTCTGCCATGAAGTCATGGTTGACCCCAAACTGAAACAACATCCTAAAGTGCTTTTTTTGTCATAAACACTTCCAGCACAATCTGAATCGGTATAACCAATCAGTCTGAAGTCATGATCTCCATTATAACAGAGACCAAAGTCCAACGTACCCTTAAGGTATCTCATCATATGTTTTGCAGCAACAAGGTGAACACGTCTAGGCTCTATCGGATATTGACTCAAGGTGTTCACAACAAAGCATATATCTGGCCTGCTGTTCGTTAGATACATCAACGATCGAATGATCTGTCTATTGAGCGTAACATCAACCAATTCCGACGAAGTATCAACCAAGAGCTTCAACTTTGTTTCCATGGGCGTGTTCATGGATTTACACTCCAACATATCAAACCTCTTCAATATTTCAACACCATACTTCCCTTGGTTAAGGAATATCTTCTTTGGGCTCTGCCAAACCTCAAGACCTAAGAAATAGTGCATTAGGCTTAGTTCTTTCATCTTAAATTCTGCAGCGAGCTTCTTCTTACAATCAATGATGAGCTTTTCTTCTCCAGTTAAGAATAAGTCATCCACATACAACAACAATATAACATGCTCATCATTCATAACCTTGAAGTAAAGGTTAGAATCAACTTTACTCTTGGTAAAGCCCAAGCTTGTTAGGAAACTGTCAATTCTTCCATACCAAGCTCTAGGAGCTTGCTTCAATCTGTATAGAACATTCTTCAACCTGCAGACATTTGTCTTTTTGTCTTCAACTTCAAACCCTTGAAGTTGTTCTATATACACTTCTTATTCGATGACACCATTTAAGAAGACTGTTTTCACATCCATCTGGTGTAACTTCCACTTCATCTTAGCTGCAAGAGCTATGATGGTTCTTATAGAAGTGTATCTGGCTACATGAGCAAACGTCTCTTCATAGTCAATGCCTTCTTTTTGAGAAAAGCCACCAGCTACAAACCTTGCTTTATATTTCTCAATACTTCCATCAACAACATGTTTTATCTTGTATAGCCATTTGGATGATACCACATCTTTGCACTTCGGTCCAGGAACTGTTTCCCATACATCATTCTTTATAAATGTTTGGTATTCTTTTCTCATGGCATCTACCCATTCTTTATTCTAAATGGCTTCTTCAAAGCAAGTAGGCTCTTTTTCTATGAGATCACACATCAAAGCCATATAACTGGAGAATGGCTTAGGTTTCTTGACGTTTTTCATGGTTCCTTTTGGGGCACCATACTTCTCTCCATCTTGAATTAGTTCCCTCACCCAAGATGGCTTTCTCTTGTGAGAGATCGTCATTTGGGGAGGTTCTTGAGATTCTATCATGTCATGATCTTTTGGAATCTCCTCATCAGGGGAAATTGTGACTTCCCTCACTGGTTCTACAACTCTGGGAGCTACAGGTTCTTCTTCATATACTTATTCAAGCTGACATCTCCTTGATTTCTTGAGTGCTGCATCTTCATCAAAGGTTACATCTCTGCTGATCTCAATATGATGGTAACCTGGTATGTAAATTTTGAAGGCCTTAGAGACCTCACAGTATCCAACAAGTATTCCCTTCTTTCCTGAAGGGTCCAACTCAATTCTCTTCTCTTTCGGAATGTGTACAAACACTGGACAACCAAATATTTTGAGATGACTTACTTCTAGTTTCTTTCCTGAGAACATTTCTTCGAGGGTTTTGAACCGAAGTGCATTATGGGATAATCTGTTTTGTACATACATTGCTGTTCTTGCTGCTTCTGCCCATAAGTGCATTGGAAGATCTTGATCATGGATCATAGCCTTCACTGCTTCCATTATAGTTCTGTTCTTTCTTTTTGCTACACCATTTTGTTGAGGATTGTAGGGAGTGGTGAGGTCCCTCTTAATCCCGACATCTCTACAAAAGATTACAAACTCTTTTGAGGTGTATTCTCCTCCATTATCTGACTCGAGTATCTTGATTTTTCTTTCAGAGAGATTCTCTATCAAGGCTTTGAATTCCTTGAATTTCCCAAGCACTTCATCTTTTGATTTCATGAAGTAAACCCAAGTCTTGTGAGAATAGTCATCAATAAATGACACATAGTATATATACTCGCTAAGAGAGGTGGATGGCATTGGGCCACATACATCTGAGTGGATGAGCTCCAAGACTCCTTCTGTTTTACTGTCGCTCTTCGGGAAAGGATTCTTGATGTTCTTTCCTTGTGCACATCCCTTGCACACACCTTCATGGTCAACCTTGAAATCTGGTAGACCTGTAATTGCCTTGCTCACATATGGTAAGGCCTTGTAGTTGATGTGAGCTAGTCTTCTATGCCATAGTTCACACGGACTCTCAGTGGAGTGAATCAAGGCTGCATCTGAGTGACCTTTTAATTTATACATGCCACCTTCTTCTGTTCCAATAACAATTGCATCTTCTATGGTTTTTCCTGTAGGCTACATAAGGACTTCACCATCTATGAATGCAACCCTGAAGCCTTTCTTATCTAAGGATGAGATAGATAGCAAATTGTTTGTCAAACCTGGTACATATAGTACATCCTTCATCTTCATTGGGGTCCCTGAATCAAGTTTGTAATTGGACTCTCCCACTCCTTTGATAGGGTACTGGTAATCATCTCCAAGTGTAATTTTTTGGGGAAAGTTCTTTTCTGTAAGGCTAGAGGGAATGTCTCTCTAACCTGTCATGTGCTTGGAAGCACCACTATCTATGAGCCAAGTATCCTCACCATGTGACATTGATCTTGAGTGGGCAGAGATTAAGACATAGTCTTCAATCTTTTCTTTAATTGTCTTTGTAGGTGGCTCTTCATCTTCAACTGTATGGGCATGGTGCCTTTTGTTTTTCTTCTTGTATTCTTCTCTTCTCGCTGGACAATTCTTAGCAATATGTCCCATCTTGTCACAATGGTAACATTGATAAGATGAGAAATATTTCTCTTCTTTGACCTTTCTAAAACTTTTGGAATCTCCTTGGAGGGTGAGATTCTTTATGGATGAATTTATTTGGGGAGTGAGACTCCTTATGTGGGTGGGTCTCCTCTCGAAGTGGGACCTTCTCTTTCCTCCTTTAGTATGAGCAGCTAGAGCTTGATCTTCATCCCTTAATAATACTGCTTCTCGGTTAGCTAATCTTGCTTCTTCTTGAACACATTCTTCCCAAAGATTGTCAAATTGTAGTTTTTCCTTTCCGGCACAAATGGTTTGGATGAATGCATCCCAAGGTCTTGTGAGACCATTAAGAACTGTCATTATGAGTTCATCTTCATCTAGGGTATCTCCAATTGCTTCTAGTTGTTCCTTGAATTGAGAGATCCTAGAGAAATTGTCATGAATTGTTTCTCCTTTCTGCATCTTTGTATTCTTGAGTTGAGTTCTCAAGTTCATCTTTCGGTTAATGTTTCTTCCTTCATACAATCTGGTTAGGGCATCAAACATTTCTTTTGGGGTATTCTTAGATGCCACTTGAGGGATCAAGTGATCTTTTATAGAGTCTGCAATGATTCTTTTGGCCCTAACCGTGTCCTTCTAGTACTTTGCTTTAGCTATAGCATCTGCGGGTTTTGGTACATTTTCTTTGATGAATCTTGCAAGGTCATTCTCTTCAAGAATGAGTGCAATCCTATACTTCCAGACACGAAAGTTATCCACACCTTCTAACTTGTCAACAAGCTTGGTGCTTGCAGACATCTTGCCCTAGAGTTGGGAAAATGACCAAAAATTGAAAATGCTTAGAAATTAAATTTGAACTTACCAGGAAGTGCGCTTGGTTGAGGCGAGTAGCCTGGTGCAGTTAGTTTTCTGAAAATCCAATTTTTACCCCTTGAAACTGGGCCTGCGCAAATCTGGACTGGTACTAGTTCTGGTTTTTTGGTACCAGTGAAAACTAGGGTTTCACTTTCCGGGAGTTTTGTCGACTGAAAAGGTGTGCTCAAACTGCCAATGAGTTCGCTAGGCTAGGGCACACTTCCCTTGGTGGTGTTTAAGCTGAAATTCTTCTCGAACAAAAGCCCTAATTTTCTTGTACGACAACAGTGACGTTTTTGCTTTTATCCAGTGAAAGGTGCTCTCTTCAGCTTAGCTCTGATACCATGTTAATTTTGGAGCAGCTATTATGTTTCTTTTCAATTTACAAGATAACAATAGCATAGGTAGGATCACTGAGAGAAACACAATCACAAGATACACAACATTTACCCTGGGAAACCCTCATGGGGGAGAAAACCCAATTTTTTTTTCCTTAATATAGATTGCCAATACAGTGCCAAGATAAAAGACCAAATACTAGAGAATAACCAAGACTGAGCAATGCGCCTCTCTCTTCCTTCTTCTCCCAACTGCAACTATCTCCAAACTTGCGCACTTGTTGAGTGACTTGAGTGAGTGAGCTAATGAGGCGCGCGCCTCTCTTATTTATACTGGTTGGTAGGTGCTAGGGAGGTGTCTCTTCATCAAGCAGGGCCAACTTCTTCTCTTAGTGGCTAAAACCACTTTAATTAGGCCCGAGGGCCGACTTCTTAATTATCAACATATAATTAGGGTTTGACCAATCCACAAAAGGGGATTTGGTCATTTACAAAGCCCGACATGATCAATCCACAAAAGGGGATTGATCTATTTAATAATAACTCAATAATAAGTAGAACACTCTTTGCAGTTACAATATTTCAACAGTACATACTACAGACCTATGGCCAGGGAGCCTTGCATAGTATGGAATTTTAGTCTTTGACTAGCTGTGCAGTATGGACTTGCATTTAATGCACTCCTATGGCCTGCATTTATAGAGTGCAACTTAATAAAGAAAAGCACAAAACAGGCATCTACATTTATCACAATGTACCTGCAAGTATGAGGGCTGAATTGTATATATGAATGTTGACTCACATCTATGATGGCTTGTTTGGATTTATGATGGTTGACTAGCACTCTCCAACTATGTCCCTTCATTTATGATGATTTATATGGTAGAAGACCAACGGGGAGCCAAGACTGAGATTAGAATCAGTTTTGGTTGGGTGGACCTTGCACTCTGGTCTGTAATTTCCCAATTGTGGGACTTGTATGTTTTCTGTTGCTCAAAAACCCAAAAACCTATGTTGCAGCATTTCTGGTTCATTATCCCTGTCCTTGTGCATGGCTACTAAAATGATGAGGAATTTATTGCTGGTTAAGTTGTTGATTCATGTGGTTGTTATGCTCAATGTATGCATATTGTATTATAATGTCGTATAGTATCAAATATAGTCGCTGTTATCACCTGGAGAAGGTAAATGGAGTCTGGATAACTATATGAAACAAGCCATTGTCACCTCACTTGATTCTTCTCACTTTGAAGTTAGGGGGGTATCCCTAAATGATCTAAGGGGTCAACTGCAAACAACAACAGTGGTAAGTAGTATTTCAAATCGTTAAAATAAATATGTTGTCCTGTAGAAATAGAATAAAAACAACAAACAGGGAAAGTGGACAGCAAGCTAAAGTGCATGGAAAACGATGCAGACTAACTATAATTAAAGAGGGAAAATAATACCTTACTGTTTTGTGCTAAATAGTACAGGACAACAAGCTGTAAACATGCATAAAGTCACTCTAAACTGCTGGAAAAACACAGAAACCAATGTAATAATTGTAAACTAAATATGGGCATGCAAAACAATGCAACTAAGATGAGGAAAACCACTGATTGCTATTTTTATAATTTATGTATTTTATTATGCAGACAAATTAAGAAAGAGTTAAGCTTTTTTTTATACAGAAAACTAGAGAAAACAAATTAAAATAATTTAATAAATTAATCTATATGTTCTACATGCCTATAGAATGTATGAAAATTGAGTAAAATTAATAAGTTTGTTTTGAATGATTAAAGTAACCACCTAAATTAATTGGTGCTTTATATGGAGTCCATAATGAATGGAAGAAAGTGAGTAGGGCAAACAAAAGTTGTTTGGTTCCTGTTATCACAGGATTTGTACTTGTGCAAAGCCCTCCACAAGATCCAAATCTTGTGTAACAATTGGAAGTTTCTATCACTGTCACCTAAGTAGAGACTTCCCTCATTTTAGTAATGGAAGAAGGTCCATCACAAGGGAGGCTTCTCTGGTGACCTCAAGGGATCAAATAGCACACTCCGATAAAAATTTAGGCAATCAATGGGCAATCAATAGGAAATCCAGTTGGTGAAGGGGCCTTCCGAGAGCCAAAAATTTCGGGGATGCCAAGTCCCCAAAGCTTGATTAGCGAAGGTATGAGAGACAATTACGGTAACTTGCTCACAACGTTCACCTAGGGTGCAAGTACACACACACACACATAAGAGCACCCTCCCTAGGAGACAAATTGATAGTTATGCGTCTGCCTTAGGTACCACATGTATTTTCTCCCCGCAATCACCTCTTTAGTTTTCCTTGGACAGACTACTAAAGTCACCACTTTACATTCAACAACCGGGCGAAACAGTTGTAGGTCGGACCACACGTATGGGCAGGGAAACAAAGCCCAAAATTTTGAAAGTGATTCCACCAAGGGGGCCTTTCACTTCCAAAATCCCCGTACATGTAGTAGTCCAAGTAATCTACAAACACTAGAACAAGTGGAGAGGGGATATCTTCCCCACTTGCTCTAAGTGAGACCTCGTGCTTAACTCCTGTGTTAGAGGAGCTTTCTCGACACCTGATACCACTATTGGATTTAACACTCCTTAACGACTTCTAGTTTGTTTTTGTGGCCTTGGAGAATTTACTCTCGACCTTACATGAAGGCCCTAGATCCTAATCTAGATGTTGGTTTGCTATAAACACAAAATGTCTAATCAATGTTAGATTAATATTTATTTTCGGGATGTTGATTACTCAAATGTTTGGCTCAAATGAATGCTTTGTGAAGAGCAAGATTGTTTGCAAGTTTTTCCCACATTCATCAATTTATCATTAAGTCATACATGAATATTTTAAGCAGATATCCTTTCAAGGAGACAAGAAACAATGCAAATCCTTCTACTTAATTTTTAAAAAATGCTTAGTTCAACATTCCAAAAAAAAGTATTCATCACTAGACCATTCATGAACCAAGAAAACTTGTAATTGTGCAAACTTTTCGTGCAACTATGTATGTTGATTTCACCTTTACTCAAAGAAGAAAACTTGTAGCACATTCCCGTCAATGCAATACAATACCCAGGTGTAACATCGTTGAGTGATTGATCAAGACTTACATGTCCCAAACATGTGTTTGTTCTAGCACAATGATTACCAACAATCATACCATGTAGTGTATAAAGTTTTGAACAATTAGAACTCCAAATGATGACCGGGTGACAATCTCTGCAAGTAGTTTGTAGGACAACAAGATATGGATGATCAAGGCTCTGAACTGTGGGCGAATTAGGTACTTGATAACCGGGATATGAAATGGGAATCAAAGGGACTTCAACCTCTCAAACGTTGCCACTAAGACAAAGATATAATCTTT
>JZKD02S0676134.1:93131-118165 GCA_000966675.3 Picea glauca
TTGCCTCTCTTTCGAGCGACAACAGATTGGCTGAGTTGGAGGACAGTGGGGCATGGTTCATGGATAGTGGTGGATCATCTCGCCATATGACGGGAATGAGGTCGGTGTTCCTTAGTGTTTCAGAGACGGGCTCAGAATGCCATGTGAAGAGTGGGGCGCACACCAGGCATGCAGTGAAGGGGGTTGGATGCGTTAGATTCCAGCTAGAGTCAGGTGGTTCTCTGGAGGTGGATGAGGTGATGTTTGTACCAAAGTTGAGGGTTAATTTGCTTTCTATGTCAGCTTTGGAGGATAAGGGGTAGTATGCAGTGATGTTCGAGGATGGACAAGTGCTCATACGTTCAGAGGGAGCGACCTTGGATGCAACAGTGAGGCTTGGCATCAGGGAGGGTATGATGTACAGGTTGTTGGGATAACCTGTAGTTGGGTCTAAGGGGATCTTGGATCATAGATCAATGTCAGTGGTTGAGTCTAGTGGACGAATGATTTCATCCAAGACTGTCAGTTGGTATGACCTGACAGTGATGGATGAGCAAAGAAGGAGATTAGATCAGAGTGCAGAGGAGGTAGTAGGGATGTCTTTCAGTTTAGAGGGAGCAACTACAACAACACCAGATTTGATGGGATCACAGATTGATCCGGGTGGAGACACCTCCCTTCTAAGAGGGAGTGTTAGTTTTTTAGCTCGGTAGGTGTCTCAGCCTTAGTCACCGCGTTCGGCGAATTTCAACCATTAAATTCAAAATTCACCCTATTTTCATTGTAATCCGAACAAATTCATTTAAGTTTGCCGAACTTCTAGGCGAACTCGATTCTGTACACGAAAATGAAAAAATTCTCCTAATTCCGCTGAAATTCGTCTAGGGTTCGATTTTGTTCGATTAGGTCATGGTTAAATTTAAAAAAAAAACAACAAAACTTTGTTGCCACCCGCGTCCCATATCCACACTCCATTTCGATTTGTAAATCGCCATTCGAATTTGGCTTTCAGACTTCGATGTTGATTAACCCATAAGCAGAATCCCGGACATCGCCCGGTTGCCCCATTTCCTTTCCTGAGTGAATGCCGAGATATGTTCCTTGTGCTCTCAATTGCACATCACCCGGATGCCCCGTTTCTTTTTCTGAGTAAATTCCTCGATATGTTCGTTGTTCTCGGTCTGTCCTTTCAACATATTTCATACGATATATAATTTTCAAAGGGCTGGGTCGTTGTACTTCATAAAAATATTCACAATAAATATATGTTTTTCATTAATTTGTCATTTTCTTTCCATATCACATTGTAATAAATTTGTCATATTTGTACTTGGTGTTTAGGCTCATAACATTTATTGAGAAGCGTTGTTGTCTTTCTTTGTCATTCTTTTTTATATTGTTTTCAAATTTCCATCTATGTGAGTATATCATAAGATATCTGATTCTCTTACCACTTTCCATCTTCCAAATTTTGCTCATGGAATGTCAATTGATTTGTGTCTCATTGACAACTTACAAGACAATCATGCTCCATGTACCGAAAGGACCTTGCATGAAAACAACCATTCACTTATATTTAAAGAGCATTACATTAAAATAATAGACATTCCGAACATGCACAACAAAAACTATAGGAACTCTCTTACCAAACAACATTGATAGTTAACTAATTAAACTCTCATACGTGTTTAATAAGAGTAATGAATTTTATTATATATATTTTTTAATTTTCAAATTTTGTACTATGTCGAACTTGATGCCGAATTTTATTCCCAAATTTTTCACAGTCGAATTTTTGTCGAACTTCAAAGTTGCCGAACTCGAACATGAACACGAACCAGGTGACTAAGGTCTCAGCTATGCCTATGTTTCCTAGGCTAGCTGATGGACACATAAAACACTTCGGATCAGCCTTATTATCTTAGCCTAAGTCTAACTTAGGCTAATCAGCAAATTTTTGTCTTTGAGTGGATTTTGGGGCCCAGGTCTAGTGGGGTGCACCTCATGAGGCTTGTTAATGAAGTGTGGGGCCCATCCAAGGGGCTTGCACCTCCTTGGGGCCTTGGAGGCTGCATTGGCACATATATCAAGGCAGAAAAGGTGGCTGAGGATGAGATAAAAGAAGGGGCTGAGGGTGAGAGGGCATGCATTCTCATGTGTGAGGTTGAGCAAGTGAGAGGAAGAGGGGGGCTTAGGGCAAGAGAAGGCAGTGAGCTAGCAGCTGAGGCAGAGGGCAAGTTCTGGGCTTGTTTGAAGCAGCCAGTGGAGGTCAGTTCAGGACCATTCTGGACAGCAAAAGGGAGGCTGAACTGAGGCCAAAGACAACAACCTTCAGCATGCATATTTCTGGGCTGTTTCTGCAGGAAGCAGCAGGCCAAATCTGGGCCAAAATACTTCAGCCAGCCAGGCCGCACACAGTTCGTACCAACCAGCCTTAGTGCAGGCCGTACTGGGCCAAAATTCTGCAGGCCATACAGGCTGTACACAGGTCGTACACCTGCTGTATTTGCTGGGATGTACTGGGCGTGTTGTAGCTGGGCTGTACAACAGATTTGCTGGGCCAATTTTAGCCGAGTGAGGAGAGGAAGCTTGTAAGAAATTTCTATTTTATCTGCTGCTGTAATTTCTCTTGAAAGCCCACAATAAAGCCCCCTCTTAGCTGGTTTTCCCCACACTGGGGTTTCCAGGGTAACTTTCTGTGTTGTCCATGCTTCTGCTGTTATTTCTGGTTAACTAACTCAGTTGTAGGTGATTTTGCATAATTTCCAGAATTATATCAGCAAGTATAATTTCTTTGTTTTAGCAAATTATTTGCAATTACTTCATATGCTGAATTTAGAAGAAATTAACAATTGTTACTACCAAGCCGTATTTGAGTTGTTTAGTTGTGATTGTGTCATGATTCATGTCATGTCCCATAAATGTTCATAGGAACGCAGTGAAGAAACTTCTAAGGTATGTGAAGGTATGCCGTGGTATAGATTTGAATACTTGAAGAATGATGGTGACTTCAAAATTCAACTGTTGGGGTATATAGATCCAATCCAGGTATGTGGCATAGATGAAACAAAGTCTACCATAGGTTATTCAGTAGAACACCAGGAGAAAATTTGTCAATTAGAGGGAAGCAACCATTTATTGTGTTGTCCTTCACATAAGCAGAGGACAAATTAACAGTCTGCAACATGTGAAGCAATATGGATCAACAGGGTTCTCAGTGACATGAACCTTCAACAGATTCAAGTCACACTCCTCTATTGTGACAATTAGAGTGTCATTCAGCTTACAAAGAATCCACTGGGTCATGCAAGGACCAAGTACATTGAGATTCATCACCATTTTATGATGGAATGGGTGCAAAACAAAGAGGTTGAAGTGGTTTACTGCATAATTGAAGATGAACTTGCAGACATCTTCACAAAATCATTGAGCAAGGAAAAGTTTCAGTAGTTTAGGCCTTAGGGAGATGCTCTTTGTAAAAGGAAATAAAATGGTCATTAAGAGCTAAGTCATAGGGTTCGCCGAACCTAAAGCTCGAGGTTCAAAATTCGGCGAACCTCAAGGTTTGTTGAACCTAATGCCAAACCTAAATGAACTTGAATGTGTGCCCGAATTCGAACCTTAGGACAAATTTGAAGTAGAATTTTATTGAGGTTTGGGATGAGGTTTCCTTAGGGTTCAATATATATAGCTGAACCTAAAGCTGAACCTCATCCGAACCTTATTGGAAAATTCGAACCTGAATTGGACCTAATTGTTGCCAAATCCGAACTCGAACCCAAACCATGTGACTTAGATTAAGAGGGTGTGTAAAAGGATGTAATGCCCATTTTAATTGGGTTCCCTATTTTACCAAAATTAGTAGTGTTGGATTTAGAAGTGTCAATTTTGGAGGGGAAAAACAATTTCTGGTAAGAGAGTTATGGATGTAGGTCTACATCTTCTCTTTTCTATACATTTACTTAGAGTTGCTTTCGCACACATGACATTAAGACCATCTAGGAGTTGCTTTGCCAATCTTATCCATGGTAGCCAGTTTTGAACTATCAATCTGTTTTCCTATGCAGTCAGAAATAAAGTGAGGTGAGAGTGAAAATTCTCTTTTATCTTCTCATTTTTGTTCTCCCTAAAATTCCCAAAAATGATGAAGATCAGTCCTATTATTTTCCTGCACTAGTCGTTTTCTTCTACTGGTTTTCATCCATTGAGTCAGATTACTGTCACTTAATGGTCAGTAGGTTATAAGGTCACGAGCTTGGGTTAAATGTTTAGAAGCATATTAACAATGTGTTTTGTGGTTATAGTCTTTTTGCATTTCTTTCATTTTAGTCGACATGCTATTGGAGAGTTTTACTTCTTTCCTTGTCCTAAATTATGAGATCTAATGATTAGTCTTGATTCGTTCTTACAGTTTTCGTAAATTATGCATGCAAATTATCTTCAGGCTAAATATTTTTATTTAGTGATGTTTTCCAGCTATGTCTGCTTTGACGGCATCAATGTGTTGGAACCTCGTTGCAAAGAAAAATGATAGGGTCAATGCAGTTGGTGTTGCGATTTATCAAAAACCTACATCAAATACATGCTATGAATTGAGAAGGAAGCAAGATCCTCCCATGTGTGAAGAGGCTGATGATCCCAATGCTGCATGGTATGCATGTCCAAAACTGTTTCCAATACATTCGTTGACATTAATCTCAATAATATTTTGTTTCACTTAGTTGTTCTTTCTGTGGCAGGGATATTCCCATGAAGAGCTGCTTGCATAAGGTGCCAACTGCTGATGGTGAGCGTGGGACTGTGTGGCCAGAAGATTGGCCTCTGAGGCTCGGAAAACCTCCCTTCTGGTTGAACAATATGCAGGCTGGATTATATGGAAAACAAGCAGCAATAGATTTCACATCAGACACTGATCACTGGAGACGAGTTGTTACCAAGTCTTACCTTACTGGGTTTGGAATCAACTGGTCTGCTGTTCGGAATGTTATGGACATGAAAGCAGTTTATGGCGGGTGGGGATATTTCACCCTTTCTCATACCTTTGCCTATGAATATCATAGCTTCTGCTTTTTGATATTCTGTGGGATGATAAATTCCCACAGAATTTTGCATGTGGGCTTTTAGTTTAACTAGCATGACTTTTGAATTTTCAGTGGTTTCTTACCTTACATGATCTAAGCTAGTGGCAACTTATCAATGGATAAGATGAGTAGTTGCATTTTCAATTTGAACTGGAGGGTCACTGCTAAAGAGATTTACATAGTAAAATCGCTACTTATATTATTAATTTATGTATTAGTGGCCTTTTTATCACCTATAGGGCCTATTCTTATGTTCTAGTAATAATGATCTTTTATTCTCAAGTATGATATAAGATGGTATACTTGACAGGTTTGCTGCAGCTTTAGCGGGACAGCCTGTTTGGGTAATGAATGTCGTGCCAATAGATTCTCCTGACACGCTTCCAATCATCTACGATCGTGGTTTATTTGGAATTTATCATGATTGGTGTCAGTCTTTCAGTACATACCCCAGGACATATGACCTTTTGCATGCTGATCACCTGTTCTCTAAACTTAAGAAAAGGTTGGGCTCAATAATTTATGTAATCACTTTTGCAGATGGTCGTTTTATACAATTATGTAGCTTATTTAACATGCGAAGAATACTGTGTCTCAGAGATTGTTAATTCTTCAGACATTTTTCGATTGTTCCACTGTCTGCTCAAATGTCATGATAATAATTCAATTGTTTGCTACAGGTGCAAACTGGAACCTGTAATGGTAGAGGTTGATCGGATATTACGGCCAGGAGGTTCTGCCATTTTCCGAGATAAATTAGATATAATAAATGAATTGGAGACCCTGATAAAATCATTGCACTGGGAAATTAGACTCACATACTCAAAAGAGAAGGAGGGGATCCTGTGTGCACACAAGACTATGTGGCGCCCAGTGTTGTCCTGAATGTTTGGAAAAATTGTTCAGTTTTTACCAGGTTGACATGATATATGTAGCCCTGGAATTCAATCTACCTTGATTTTTTTTGCTCAAGCAAAGGGTAGAGCGGGTGTATGTTTTGTCTTTGTTCGTAGTCTGATATGGTTATTAGATTGTTTGGCTTTATATGCACAGTCCCTTAGATGAAGCAGATCAAATTTATTCAAAATTTGTAAGGTGGGCATAGTCTCCAACCTTTCATGTCATCTATTGATCCTTCAGGGCTTTGGCCAAATTCTGCAAGGAGTTGGCCGTGTCGAGAAAAATTTAATTTATGTAACGTATATGAATGTTTCAATTCTGTTTCAATGCATTATTTTCAGTAGTGGTAACTGTACTCTATAGTTGAATGCATTCAATAAATGTCCACGTGGTGCCCAGCCTTGTCTTGAATGCAGAAATTGTTCATTTCTTACCAGGTCGACATGATATATGTAGGCCTGGAATTTAATCTACATCGATTTTTTTCGCTCAACCAAAGGTTATTGTGGTGTATGTTTTGTGTTTGTTCTAATTCTGAAATAGTCATTATATTGTTTGGCTTTATATGCAGTCCCTCGGATGAAGCAATTAAAATTTATTCAAAATTTAAAAGGTGGCTGCAGTCTCCACCTTTCATATAATTTATTGTTCTATTAAGGCTATGGCTAAATTCTTCAAGGAGTTGGCGGCCATTTCAAAGAAAATTTATTGATTTATGTGACATTATATGAAGGCTTTACTGTTGTTATGAGTTGCATGGATTTGGATACAGGCACTGGCTGTGGCATCTGAAATAGATATGACAATTTAGTAGAAACTCAGGATAGGATATGGCTAGGATATCTCACAAGAGTTGCATGGATTTGGATACAGGCACTGGCTATGGCATCTGAAATAGATATGACAATTTATTAGAAACTCAGGATAGGATGTGGCTAGGATATCTCAAATATATGTGAGAGAAAAAGAAACCAGGAGGCAAAATTTATACTACCATTCATGAATTTCAAATTTGGAAAGAAAGCCAAAAGAATAGTTGCCATTAAGAGAGGCCCAATACGTCTTTTACTTGATTAGTAAGAGATTAGTGTTACCACTCCTTTTTAATTTTTAATTCTATTATTATTATTATTTTTTTTTCATTTAAGTAGTTGAAATGTTGGATGAAATGATTTATACGCCAGCCTAAATGCCTGCTGAAACAGTTGATACAGCGTTTCAAAAACTTGAAATGCTTCAGTGGCGTTTGGTACAAGGAAATGCGATCCAAAATAGATCCGAACAAGTGAATGGTTATAAGATTCAGTACTCGCAAGTTAATTCGGCAGTTAATGAAGGTTAGTTGACGTAAAGACAATGCTAATGTAAAAACAAATAAGTCAAAAGAGAAAAAAAGAATTAAATGGAAAAGAAAAATAATAATAGGAGAGAAGATTGAGAAATGTAAGGTCATGTCCTTTGGTTTTCCCATAGCCATAACTCTCCTTCTTTCTTTCTATACTTTCATTTTCAAAGCGGCTTTTGATGGCCAAGAGAGGAAGATGCACAGGGAGAGCCATAGGTTTCATTGTACCAGAGATCACTGAAATGAGAATTAAGCAAACCTTCGAAGTTGGTTTTCCGATTTTGGTTTGCAGGGTAAAATTACTATGCCCATTATGTGATTGGTTTTATTTGCAGTGAGAATTCTCTTAGATGTATTTAAGATGCTTTTCCTATTGATGTTTAATGGGTTGTTTTAAGAGTGTTAATGGTTGTTGGATGGTATTGATACCTCAACGGTGTTAAGTGAATGGATATCAAGAATTTTAGGCTGTATTATTGATATCTATTGCTCAAAATAACAACAATTAGATGACACGGAGCGTTCATCTCATGGAGTCCCCAAGATCAATGGTTATGATAATTTTAACAATTAGATGACATGGAGCGTTCATCTCATGGAGTCCCCAAGATCAATGGTTATGATAATTTTTCTGTTGCAAATTCTTGGCCGAGTTTCCATTCTCAACCCGTAAATTTAACATCTTTGTTTGAAAGACCGTTGGACATTTGATTGACTTCTTTGCTTGCATTGCGATACAAATGGAAAAATGGCGTATCATGGTGTTGTGAATCAAAGAATAGTCATTGCAGTAACAAGTACAATGTCAACTTGTGGGGCTTTAAGCATACAAGGAGCACAAAACAATTATATTGTTCATATGTACGAGCTTGTTGTTTTAATCCCAGGATTTGAGAGATGCAGCTAGATTGATAAGTCGTCAGTCTATGAATCTTGGGGATTGTTGGTTGTGGGTTCGATTTCAAACGTCTGTATAAAGAATTACAGGCTGCTTCACTTGATGGGTACAACTGGTTATGATGGGATTGCCTTAGTGCATAAGTGGATGTCCTTTTCTGGAGGATAATTTGCTGGAGGATGTGGGCCAACTGACAAATTTGTTTTTCTGGTATGCTCAACATCAATGTTCACCCAGAGTGTACGTCGTTAGTGACATCAGAGGAAATAAGAAAATGGCACTGTCATAGAAGCAATTAAGTGTCTCTCTTACAATGAGTCTTCATTCCTATGGAACAACTGCGACCCTTGTTGGTGTACGTTAAGAAGGTTCTCCAATACCGAGCTCTTACATGGCAAGATAATGGAGGTCTTGTAGAATTGCATAAGAGATCCATTTTATTGCTATTGGTTTGACTTTGAATTGTTAAGACGTTCCTCCCTTGGGTGACAATAATTGGAATGAAGTGACTTCCTTTGAGAGCTTTGGAATGTTCCCTCTGTTGGTAAGAATTCAATAGTAATTAGATGTCATTGCTGATCTTGATTTGGTCACATAAATATTTATTGCTTGGGTAACATTGCCATCTACCATATCGCTCCTTGTCTTCATTTACGTTGGAGTGATATAATTCATTTGCTATTGGAGAGTTATGAGAAAGCCAAGAAACACCACTTAGCATGAGAGAGCTTGAAGTCTTGCATGAGCCTTTAAAAAGATCAATAGCTCTATGATTGATGATGGTCTCAAAACAAGGAGGAGCTTCATCTTGCATTAATTAAAGAACAATAAGAAGAACCTCTTTGCTGGTTGGGTCTTTGACATATTTGATGTAATGTGAATGGGAGTTATCGATTTTGGTGACGTTGTTCAATTTCTTCTTGTTTTCCATTCAAAGCTTCTTGAGAAGATAAGATTGGTTTTTCATTCAAGCTGTATGATTTGTAAGATGGTTTTTCATTCAAGCTGTATGATTTGTAGTGTACTGGCATAAGCACATGCAGAGAATTGTAGTCCCATAAAGGATTTTTTTTTGGTCTTTTGTATATCCCAGTGCCAGCCTCACTCCTCAAGCGCAATAACATGTGGATTTGACAACCAAATAGCTACAGTAAATGTTGAATGAGAGTGTTGTCATAATAGAGGGTATACTTTTAGTTGGCATTGATTTGGAGTGTTTTGCAATCATATCTATCGTATGGAGTTTTGTGCAAACGAATTTGGAGGGTGTCATTCAATTGGCACTTGAAAATTGAGCATTGCAAATAGAAAAGAACATAAGCAATGTTGGACGTAGAATAAGCACAAAGACACATATTACATGTGTAGTTGAGCATGCTACATTGAGAGTAGAGGCCTTGTAGCCATTCAAAGGATAGAGGTCTCAACATAAGACAACCAAACACACTCAATCCTTGGAGCCAACGAACATGCCATCCTCACATGTCTGTTGAAGGATAGTGAGTAGAGAGGTTTGTAGTTGGTTGTTTGCGTACATGTTACTCCCAAGAGCATTCTATTTTGAAGATTGAAATCTTTGTACAAGACCAAGAACATAGATTAGAAGTTATTTCTGCATAGTATTTGTGTTGGGGAAGTGAGTGGGGCTATAAGTTCCTCAATCAAAATGTTTCCGAAATACTAAACACATTTCCAACACCTTGGGGTGGAGTTTCTAGTAACATATTTTTTTTTTCTTTATTGAATGCAGCGTTTTTACTAATTGTAACTATATTCTACAGGTGAATGCATTCACTAATTGTCCATGTCATTGTTTTGCTTGAAAGGAGTGAGATCATAATTCTAAATTGATAAAGAATTGAGTAACTAGTAGCATTGTTGGAGAAACAATTTGTTAGCCCTAAAATGGTCACATGTTCATTGCTTCTTGTTTCAATGGCAAGTTGGGGGTGCTTGCCACGAGGAGACCTGCTTTAAATAAAAAAATGTCAGAAGAATCAACTTATGAACTTTGTCAAATGTTGCATAGATTAGTCTCTTGAGCATGAGCTGAAGTGAGAAAACAACCACAAAGAAATAAGGCCAAAGGAAATTGCAACTTGGATCAATGGCAACAAAAGCAGAGGTAGTTATGAAAACTTGCAGTCAAGGAATGAAGATAAAATTATGTTATGGAGGTGCAACCATGCTCTTAATTTACTATAAGAATTTGGAATACTTTAGAGTGTATAAATTCAAAGTGTTTACATGCACTAGAGTGATTTTTAACCGATTGCAAATAAATTGCTTAATGCACCTTCCTACTTGTTTGCATGCTTTGATGCCAAAAATAACACAATGACCGATTGCAAATAAATTGCTTAATGCACCTTCCTACTTGTTTGCATGCTTTGATGCCAAAAATAACACAATAATTTGATTAACAAAACAGGGGATGACAATGAAGTTTGCAAACTTTGGTGAGAGTGTATTCACCGATGACTCTAGTGGTGTAGATATTTATTATATGAACTCAGGAAGTTCAAATGAGGATGTATGACATATATACAATGGACATTTGCATGACACTTATATCCGCACTGTAAGAGTTAGCTTAGTAGTGGGAATATTTCCGACTTCCCCATGACTATGGAGAGTTTAAACTTTGTGTGGGAAATGTTGAAAGAGGGTAATCGTTACATATTTGGAAAGTATAATTTTGTAGTCAAGAATAGGGTAGAGTATTGTTTGTTAGAAATAATGAGGTGTGAATTCCAATAATCCCTAATCCAACAAACAAGATGAAAATAACCGAGCCACAAAAGACTTCAAGAGTGTGCAACACAAGTAGAGCGAATTGGTGTAGGGGCCCTTAGGTAGAAAAATGATTAAACTCACTTGAATGTGATGATATTACAAATGAGGGATGTGGTGTATTTACATACTCCACTAGGGTTGAGGTGCTAGCCCCAAGGAGGAGACTAGGATGACCTTATGCTAAATTACAATAAAATATAGTAAAATGTAATAATGGTGTAACTACCCACTACTACCCATAGGTTGGTGCATTAAGAGCCTCAACTACCCACAAAGTGCATTGACACATGGCCACAAGTGAAAATTAGCCAAAATACTTCAACATTGTTGAGGCTCAAGAAATTTGAGGATGATTCAACTATATAATCCAGGACTCAACACATTTTGTTATCTATGGAGACAAGTTGATAATCATCATTGGGAAGAGGTGATGAAAGCGATTTTGGTGGACCATGATGAATAGGTTAATCAAAGATAACCTCATGATGCTCAGTGACACAATGAGTGACGAGGTCATAGCGATGACACCCCACCTAAAAAGACTTACTATAGGCTACCATACTGGCGAGTACAATGGATAGAGGATATAGTACACATTCCATGAGGCAGGTGGACCCATGCACCTGATCCATAAATCTTGAAATGTGAAATATAGGGATTTTTATGCAAGCAAGTGCTCATAAGGAGTCATACTAGAGACATCACGAGTAGGTGCGTGATTGATGATACATGTTTCATAGACAATCACTTCACCCAAGAGGGAAAGCTTCATACTTTGAGAGTGAAACATACAATGGACCATTTTCTTGATGGTCCTATTCTTCCACTCAATCACACCTTTCCATGTCATGAGAGTGAAGACATTGATGGAAGGTATTAACAATTTATTCTCCTCTCCCATTAGACTCGAGACACTTGATCTTCTACTTACATTAAGCGTCAACAAGGCTTTTGAACACTTGGAATTGGGCGAACACCTCATCCTTGGATTTAATGGTGTAGATCCATGGAAGCTGAGAAAAATCATCAATAAATGTGATGACGTACTTGGCTACCCCAAGAGAAGAGGCTGCACAACTACAAATATTTGGAAAGGATTTCGATGATGCTTACCCATCACACATCCCTCATGAACACCACTGGGAAGGTTGATTTATGGAAGGCCTTTAAGAAGGTGAGGATGACTCTATGTGCCTCAAGGATCCATAATTGGTGTGATCAAGACGAAAGTGCCATAGCTCACTTTCATCATTTGCATTGGCCACCATTGCAATGAAATTATTTGAAGTTGGAGGCAGAGAAGACTTCCCTAACTTGTACATGTGTTCAATTTCATCACAATATCTAGAGGCAACAACTTTGAAGTTGTCATTGATGTCTAACAATCCATTTATTTAGCCAAAATGCCCCCTTTTTATTGGTGTTAGTATTGTGGTAAATAGAGTGAAGATTGGGTCCCACTCTAGGCACATGTATAACATATTTGTATTGACTATTATCAGTTTGAATAGTACCACAACTAGACATTGGGAGAGTGGAGTCGTCACCAATAGTTTCATGATCACCTTTACGTTGATTACTGTAATTAGAGAGATGTCAAGTGCTTTGTCATGTCTGGTAGCCCTGTAATTTGCAATTAGTTCTTAAATGAATGTAATGATCCAAATGCTTAATTTATCAGAATATAACACAAGTTTTTGCAGACTCATTATATATTCCCCCTTTGGGTCATAACAATGAATGTTGATGACCATGGAGCAGAATGAAAACTCACTAGCCTTGTCATTGAAGAGATCATCATTCCAACTATTTGTTGAGTAATATCTTTTATCTTTTGAAGTCATAAGTGATTTTTTTTGAAACGATGTCCCTCATGGCAACATGATTTTATTGGCTTCTTTTTGAAAAACTTTGAAGTGTCCCTTGGAGACTCATGCGTACAAGAGGAAGGCATAGCCTTAGTGTGGGTATGCTTATGAGAAATGGTTCACCTAAGTTTCTCAAGGTGACTTGATGTCGAATAAGATCACAAAATACATCTTCCAAATTAGGAGAAACCAGGTTTGGAAGGAAAATATGAATGCTATAAAAATGAAGATTTTTTTTTGAATGTAGGAGAGAGGTTATTAAGAACAATATTGATATATTCATGGTCTATTTTACTTTTACCACCACTTGTAAGAATGTCTGCTTTCAGATTCTTGAACATGAAAATGTACTCAATAGTAGCAAAATATGCCATTCTAAGGTTGTAGAGCTATATTTCAAGTCTATTGATTTGAGTGGTGTTCACTGCTCCAAATAGGGCATGGAAAGCATCCCAACCCTGCGTTGCACTTTTGTGGTTTTTGTGATGGACAAGATCAGGTTCCATGTATAGAGTGATCAATCCAAGAGCTTCATCCTTCTTCAGACATACAATATCATAGTTGTCATCAGTAGTAGTGAGAAGAGGTTTCACCAATCACATCCACGAACATTTACTATGGAGTAGGGTTGCAATAGTTAGTGCCATTGAGGTGGGGAAAAAACCATTTTCCATCCATAGATGTCACAATACTAGTGCATATCAATGACTTGTGGCTAAATTAAAGGAAAAAGAAGTGCACTTACCTTAAGGAGAGATCAAATTGGAACAAACTTCCTTAAATGCACTAAAAACCCAAGAAAAACTACCAAGTAGGGTGCGTTGGTGAAGATAAGGGCGAAAAACCTTTAAAAATGATTTCTATCCAAACATAAGGTGCTAAAAACCCTAATTTGAGATATGTAACAATGTTGAAACAACACTGAAACACTAATTCAAGTTTGAAACATTAGAGAGCACTGGATAGGGGAAGAAAAATCCACACTAGATTTGATACCATGTTAGAAACCATGAGGTAAATGATCTACACAAACAAACTCTAATCCAATAAACGAGCTAAAATAGTAGTGCCACAAAATACATCAAACACATAAGTAGAGTGAATTCGTGTGAGTGCCCTTAGGCAAAAGAATGATTAAACTCACTTGAATGCGATGATATTAGAAATGAGATGTGTATTTATACCATTCCACTAGGGTTAAGGTGATGGTCGGTGATGGTCCCAAGGAAGAGGCTAGGATGATCTTACCCTAAATTACAATAAGATATAATAAAGTGTAATAATGGTGTAACTACCCATTAGTACCCATAGGTTGTCTCATTAGGATCCTTGTTTGCCCACAAAGTGTGTTGACACATGGCCAAAAGTGAATATTAACCAAAATATCTCAACATTGTTGAGGTTCGAAAACTTTGAGGATGGTTCAAATATATAAGAAAAGATTATATAAAGTAAATCATTGATTTACCATAAACATAAGTGAGAATATCCAAGCTCGTTTGAGATGCATTGGAGAATTAATTTATGTATGATTGTATAATTTCTATTAGTTAGCATTGAGACCATGGAGCATATGACTCAACAATTTTCAATGCAAAGTGAGCTCCAAATAACAAGCATAAGGAAGGAAAAAGGAAAGTAGACCGAGAAAGAGAATTAAAGAGAAAACTGTAATTTGAAATTTATAAGAATGCCATGTCATACATATAGAAGGGGTCTTGTCTCATTTATGGCATTGGATATAAAACTGACATTATATGGTGAATCCGATTAATCGGATTGTACAATTATGCCAACATTATGGTGCCACCATATGGACGTTTTGGACCATACCGCTCTTGCCAAGGGAATTCGTACCCGCATACACAAAAACCTCGCTGCTTAGAGCTTGGATGAATGTGGTTTATCCCTATCAATAACATGCCAC
Organism: Picea glauca; assembly: GCA_000966675.3. NCBI lineage: Eukaryota > Viridiplantae > Streptophyta > Pinopsida > Pinales > Pinaceae > Picea > Picea glauca. Next base: position 107,926 of record JZKD02S0676134.1, read on the forward strand.
CATTTGATGGAAGCATAAAGGAAAACTAGAATTAAAAATAAACATAAATATGAACAAGTGAAATTTAAATAATAATTCCCATTGTTTGCAAAGGCATGATCCTTGCACAAACAATGACACCTTTAGGTTGAGCCTTCCTAAAATTGGATGGTGTAGTCAAATGCATCACTAGTACAAATGGTGAAGAACTTGGTGTAATAGGGAAATCTTTACCTAAATTATGCAATGGATTTAGGCATTGCTTAAAACAATAAAGTTAGACTTTTGGCCCTTATTCAAGGCCTAAGGATTTGTAATAGTGTGAGGTGGGAAATTGCATATGGAAGGCATTTTCTTGACAATTAAGGGGATGAAGAGTGAATGGGACTTAGTTGGATTTTGAAAAATATATTTGAAGAACATAAAAGGTTGGCCTTATTGTTAAATCCTTATATCACTTCCAACTTAGTTCCAACTAAGTATTAATAAGTTTATTATGTCACCTTTCAAGCTACCATGAATTGAATTTGAATTAAAACACCTTTCAAGCCCACCCTCAATTGTCTTTGACTTGCCAAAATCCATGACCATTTAATGATGGTACACCACAATAAGGTATATAACTTCAATAATTTATACATGGAAACATGATTAATCTCTCATTATAGCTTTCCATTTCCATAGGATGTTGGAAATGCATTTGATATGAGTTGTTTTAACAGACTCATTGGCTCTTCTAGTGTGAAGGTTGATTTTGTCATCTTGAGGGTGAATGTGTGAAGGGGAATTGCTAGTATGGCCCTGAGCTATAAGTGGAAGATTAAAAATAAAAGATGTTATATGGTATATGCTTCGTCATGAATAATTGTCTATGCTTTGATAAAATAAATGAAAGAGTCCATAGTTAGAATTTAAAATTACACTCTCAAAGTTTTCCAAATCCATGATGTTGTCATGCATATCCTTAGGCATTTCTTGTGTCAGAGTGTCATGAATTTTCCAAATCCATGGCATTGTCATGGATATCCTACATCTTTAGATCAGTGTCAACCTTGTCAACCCTAATACTATTTCTACATCCTTCATCATCCTCATGAGCCAATGTTATGGGAAGATAGGCAATGTGTTAGTGGCTAACTTCTTCCATGTAGGATGGTTAAATTCCTATAAAACAATATATGTAAGGGGTTCTTTTCAAGTGTTATTTATGGAGACTCAATATTCCTAAACCCATTTGCATGCATAAACCATGAAAAATGAGTATGCAAGAAACTGATGGTGGAGAAAAAACTAGATTCTATTAAATGAAGAAGACATTTACAATAAGAAACCAATCGTTGTGAGGAAAATAGTCCTCCAAGATCCTGTTCACTGGGTTCATCCTTCTAAGCCTCTTCTCTCTTCTCTTTCTCAACAAAAATGGTGATCATGGGGAGTTGTAGATCCTCCAATGCAAGTGCACACATGGAACACTGATCCCACTATCTACAAATGGGAAATACAAGGGTTCCTTCAACATACGATCATTGTTTCCATATGGACATCATAAGTTTTCACTCCAAGATCAATAAACCATTCCTTAAGCCTTGTATTTATAGGTTTTCCATCCTTGTATATTCTTAGAGAATATCCCAAGGGGATTTACTCTTATCCTGGGTTGATCCTTTAGGACATCTTGACTTGATTTGGACTCTTATGGACCAACTTTGTCCTTGCTAGAGCTATGCATGTTCTTTACAGTTGCCAATCTCTTTCATTAATTTGACATGCTTATTGTGGGAATTTCTATTCTCTCAACGTGATTCTCGTGGGATCAATCATGTCATCGACATAAATATAGTTTATTTATCCACTTAGAGTTATATTTTAGGGTTTTGAGTGATTTAAACACACATAACCTTTAGGGGGTGAATAATTTTCATTATTTTCCCTTTCCCTAAGGTTATTTCCATTGTATGACTATTAATATTTGTTGGTTCAATGATTATAGTAAAGGTGAATACTTGGTTGTTGTGTGGGTGCTTTTTCTCTATAATATATGCCCCTTGATGTGTGATATGATGAGAGAAACAAATAATTGAAATACATCAACCTTTTATTGTATTATTGCATCACTGAGGAAGAGAGAGAGAGAGCATTGCAGAAGACGTAACAAGTTTGGAAGGAGTGAATGGGAACCATCTCCAACAAAGCATTGGTATTCACCAAAAATATTTGTGTAACTTCCTCACAAGGTGGGAATTTACTATGCTCAAGTTGTATGCAAATCTATGATAATAACATTTGTGATGAAGTGTAATGATGTAGTGTCAGTGTGGAATGTAACCATATGTGTGGTCATGATTTTATTACTACAAGCTTTCAAGGAAGCATTCAATGGGCATGAGAGTTGAGGTATGGGGCATTGATAGAGTGAAATGAAGTGTTGTAATGATGAAAAAGAGATCTATGGTGCCGGGACAATTGATCCAGGTGGATGTCAATGAGTGCCCACCTCTTCCACAGACTCATCATGGTTCTCCATATTGGCCATTTTTTGTTATGATTTTTGGGTCCTAAACTTCCGGGGCCATTTTGAGGCCCTAAACAATGTTTTTTGGCCATTCAGGGGACCTAAGTTTCTATGGCATGCCCAGGTCCAACAAATAAATTTACTTCTCAAGTAGATATTTCCAACGAGCTACTAAATGCCCCAAACTAAGATTATATGCAAAAGTTGCACCCCCGAGAAGTTGATGCATCAACCAACCACGTTGGGGAATGCAAACCTTTTGGTGCTTCACCTCATAGGGTTAGGTTTTTGGACCTTTAGGGTTATCTCTTTATGTTAAAAGGCCATTCTTGCGGCCCATTGTATTATCTTTTTGTGAATGAGTGTAGCCGACATCCCTTTCTCTTTAGAGATAAGCTACCACCATTCTAACAAGTTTGTGTTCTACAATATTCTGTTATTTTATTCATTAACAAAAATTGGGTTTCACTATGTTTCTGTGTTCTTTGCTATATTTATGTGTGTTTCATTTTCATTCTCAATATAATGTAGATTAGTGGTATCATATCAATCTGCTCCTTTTTATTTCTGGGTGCATGTCCCTGACGAGGTCAGGGTATAGAGAGTTGGGTCTCAAGCTAGTTTCACTTGGGGACGACCTCTCTAATCATCCCAAGAAACCTCCCACGGTGGAAGAAAAGAGAGATGACGGAGGATGATATCCTTTCAAGATGTTTCTTGAGGAAGCCCTCACATGAAATTGGAATGGGATGACAGACAAATTCGCCTGGATCCTTCAACGACTATTGACAGTATGCAAGGCACCTTCAACAAGTAATCATTTTGGAGTTGCGACACCCTTCAAGGTATAGGTTAACTTTGATATCCCTCTATTTTAAATCTATATAGATGCAAATTCTTTGGAGAAATGGATGAATATGCTAGAGGGGTATTACTCTATTCAAAATTTTTCCGACACCAAAAAGATAACCTTCGCTTTCCTTAAATCACTTCCTCATGTCAAATATTGGTGGGAATGTTACTGGGAGATACATAACGAAGATGAGTCTATGGAATTCAGGACAAGACCCACTTGGGTGGCCTTTGTTGATACCCTCAAGGAGGAGTTCTACCCTGTCAAAAACTATGATAACCAATACACGAGATGGAAGACTTTGCATAAGGAAAGATACCAGATAGTGCTGGAGTACAATAACATCTTCCATACCTTATGCTCAAAGTTGAATATCCGAGACTCTGAGTGACACCTATTTCTGAAGTACTGCTCAAAATTCTTGGACATCTACTCATCGGGAGCCACTTATCGATATGCTATCAAATCGAGCAAAAATTTAAGCAAAAAAATAAGTGGGAGTTCGGGTATGCAAATACGAAACACAAGAAGCATGGAAAAGTTGGGCCAAACTCAAAAAATAAGGGATAGATCAAGGAATGCCAACCTCAAGACAACTAGTGTAATCCACATGCAAAGAAGGGTAACAAGAAGACATGACATTGGAAAATGGTGTGAGTTCCACAAAATCTCCTAGCACAACATTGGTGAATGCCACTCCAAGTAGTCATTGTTGGCTAAGCTTAAACAAAAAGAGTTGGACCTTGAATCATAATCTTATTCAAAACAGGATAAGGGAAAGTGGACCATCAATGTGGAACTTAGTGCTACCATTGAAACCACAAAGATCCAACCAGATGAATCATAAGATCTTGAGAAACGGGAGTTCCTCTTCTATTCATAGGTGTAGGTGAAGGGAACCCCAATGTATTTCATCATTGATAGCGGGGGACAGAAGAACCTAATACTGAATGAGTTCATCAAGAGATTGAAGCTATTGATGATGCCACACTCCCAACCATACACCATCGGTTGGTTGAGCCAACAACAAGACCTTCAGTTGGTTGAGCCAACAACAAGACCTTCACATCAACCAACAATGTTGTCTGTCTTATGATATCAAGCCCTTCAAAGATGAGGTACTGTGTGATGTTTCCCACTCTAACTTTGTGATGTTATTTTAGGATAGCCTTATATGTATAAACTTCATGCTCTTCATGAGTCATGGACTTGTAGTTTCATTATCACTTTAGGGGGCCAACCCTACAGGGTACCTGAGGTATTTTTGACTACTACAATTTCATTGATCTCAACCACACAATGCTGAAAATTAATCTCATAGACTACAAAGTTTGTCCTATTCATGCTTCGGTCAGAAGGGGAACAAAAGGTCACTGCGACCACTACATATTCAACACAAGGTCTCTCTACACATAAAAATAGGTGGACAAGTTTGTAGAGGAATACAAAGACCTCTTCACTTCACCTATAGGGGTGCCTATACATTGTTAGGTCAAACATCCTAGTGATTTGATACTTGGTGCTCCCTTTCCCAATGGTCCAATATACATATGCTCCCTTTTGGAGAATGAGGAAATAAAGTGTTGAATTCATGAGCTCATATGCAAGTGCCACATTTGACCGAGCTCCTCACCTTGTGGGAGACCAATTGTGTTGGTATAGAAGAAGGATGGAACATGGTGACTCTTTATTGATTATAGAGCCCTGAATAAAATCACTGTCAAGAACCGATACTTGATCCCCCAAATTGGTGATATTCTTTACTAGCTCAAGCCTGGTTCCAAGTTTTTCAACAAGATTGATCTAAATTCAAGCTATCACCAGGCTTCATTATAATCAACTGATGTATGGAAGACACACTTCAAATCTAAAGAAGGCCTATTTGAGTGGTTGATCATGCCTTTTTGCTTCACTAATTATCTAAAAACATTCATGATGATGATGGATGATATCTTGTAGTCGTTCACAAAATCTTTTTTGGTGTTCTATTTGGATGAAATCCTCATCTTCAGTCGGACCTAGGCAGAGCACTTGCAACACATTCAACATGTCCTAAGCACCCTGAGAAAACACAAGTTATATTCCAACTTAGAGAAATTCTCATTCGACATGCATAGAATCCAATATTTAGGATACATTGTGGATGAACATGGGGTGCATGTGGACCTAGCCAAGATCCAATTCATTCACGATTGGATAAATCTAAAGACTTTGATAGATCTCTGCAGCTTCTTGGGCCCCACCAACTTCTACTACATGTTCGTTTTGGGTTTCTCTCAAATATATTGGCCCCTAAGTCAAGTGACCAAATGGGGAGATAAATCCAAGTTTTCCTAGTCTGAATCACATAAAAAATCATTCCAAAATTTGAAACACCACCTTTATTTCACATAATTCCTCATATTTCTAGATCTACAACAACCATCCAAGATTAAGAAAAATGTCTCTGACTATGCTATCAGTGCTGTCCTCACTCAAGAGGGACATTCGATTTCATATCATAGTGAAACATTGTTTGATGTTTTTCATAGGTATCCCACTTATGACAAAGAGATGTACTCCATTGTGTAGGTATGCCGACCGTGGAAGTATTACATTTTAGGCAAGGAAACAATCATATACACTAATCACAAGACTTTGCAATTCACGTAGACAAGAAAGATACAAAATGACCTCCATAAAAAATGGTCCACATACATGTAACAATTCCACCTGAATATAAAGTACAAGAAGGGAAGCACCAACTGTGTTTTTGAATGCCTCAATCATTCGCCGATTGTGGCCCTCACCATAGTTCTTAACTCATGTGGGAACGAGGCCTATGGGTGGAAACAATAATACAATATTGAGTCTGACTTCGCTACTACTTCTCAAACCCTGAGCATTGGGAAAAAAGTTTGAGAATTCCACCTCCAAGATGCACTCTTGTGCCATATCAATCATCTTGTGTTCCTTCAAGCAAGCATGTAAAGTTAATTTGGGAGGAACATTACATTCGGGTGGAAGGGAACTTTGGGGTGGAGAAGATAGTAGTAGCACTTCAGAAGAATTACTACTGGCCCAAGATTCGACATGATGTCGGCTGGTACATCAAGTCGTGCACTGCCTGTACCATCACTAAGATGTCCATAAATAATTAGGGGCTATACACTCCTCTCTCTGCATCAGAAAATCCCTGGGAGTCTGTCTCCATGGATTACATGTCAGGGTTTCCCTCCACCAAACATGGTCACGATTGTGTTTTTGTGGTCATCGATCAATTCTCTAAGATGGCTATTTTGACACCCTATAAAAAGAGTATCACAAATGAGGCCAATACTAAATTCTTCTTTGAGCATGTTTGGGTTCATTTTCGGATAACAAAAACCATCATTTCAGATAGGGATAGTAGGTTCCTCAACACCTTTTGGTCCAACCTATGGTATTTGATGGAAACTAAGTTGATCAAATTGACTTCTTTTCATGCCCAAATAGATGGAAAAACATAAGTGGTCAACAAGATGATTGTGCATATCCTACGCATGTACAAATCCAAGCATCAACATACATGAGATAAGAGCCTCCAATATGTTCAACATAGCTATAACAAATCCCTCCAAAACTCTATTGGCCACAACCCTTTTCAAGTGTCCTTGGGGTTCCAACCATTGGCCCCCATTGATGTAGCTTTTCCCATTCCATCATTTCCAACAAATTCCTCCCACACTTAGACCGAGGTAGATATAGCAACCAAATTCATTGAATGGATCGAACACCTCCAACAACAGGTTCATGATATCTTGGATAAGGCCAATGTTAAGTATAAGAAGTGACATGACCAACATCGAGTTCCTCACAAGTTTCAGGTTGGTGACAAGGTGTGGTTTCATTTGTAGAAAGAGCACCTCAAAACCCCCCATAGGGAGCTTAGACTACACCAGTATGGGCCTTACACCATCACCAAGGATGTGGGTGACAATGCTTTCAAATTGAGTATTCCTTCAAGTTTTCTTGGCTTGCACCCAATATTTAAAGCTGCTTCAACCATATTTCCCACATATGATGGACACCTTGGAGGTGGTTGAGTAGTTGGCCCCTACAGAACTCAATCCCTATAAGACACCCAACCCCCTAAGTACTTTCTAAGGGATGGGGTATAAATTTTTTCCCTTCTTTCCTTAGACTCACACCCCAATTAAGGGATTCCATTGTCTTTTGCTCATCAAAGCTTTTCCAATGATATATATATTTTCCTCAAACATGATTTTGGGTTGAAAATTTGGGTTAGTTAAAAATTCAAGGCACCCAGGTCCACATAAATGTCCTTACAGTGCCACATGGCACTCCATGATGCATAAGCATATTTGGCCTCTCGCAATCCACATCAACCCATAATTATTTCAAGTTTAAGATAATAAGGAATAAGTGTCAAATTCCTATTGTTGTAACAATTGTTGCAACACTATGATGAAACAATTGCTGCAACACATACTGTACCATTTGCTACAACACTGTGCTGAAAAAGTTGTTGCAACACCTCTGTAACACTTCTTGCTGCAACACCTCTGTAACACCTCTTGCTACAACGCTTATTGTTGCAACTCCTGTTGCTGCAACACCTATTGCTAGAACATTATTACAACACCTATTGTTGCAACACATGTTGAAATCACTTGTTGTTGCAACTCCTGTTGTTGTAACACCTCTTGCTGCAACACCTCTTGCTACAACACCTGCTGCTGCAACTCTTGTTGCTGCAACATCTGTTGTTGTAAAAATATTGTTGTTTTAACACCTCTACAACACATGTTGCTGCAACATAAATGAATTATATGGTTTACCATGTAAGGCTTCCTCCTCTTAATATTCATAATTAATAAGAAAACAATTGGTAATTTTTAATAATTCTAGGAGTTACAAGCCTCCTTTTCTCCATGCAACGTTTTCTCAGGAAACCTTATATAATGTATACGCTACAAAAGATATTGCTGCAACATATGTTGTTGTAAAAATATTGTCACTGCAACACCTATACATCACATGTTGCTGCAACATAAATGAATTATACCGTTTACCATGTAAGACTTCCTCTTCTTAATATTTAGACTTAATAAGAAAACAATTGGTAATTTTGAATAATTACTAGGAGATACAAGCCTCCTTTCTCCATGCAACGTTTGCTCAGGAAACCTTATATAATTTATAAACTCACACATTTTTTTATTTGAGCTTCTTTTTGGAAAATTAAATCTCTTGGGATTAAAACTTCCCATAGTAAAATTCTATTTTACTAGGACTTACTGCCCACCTAAAATCATGCAAGTCCTTACTTCTTTTAGGAAAAAAACCACCATTTCAAATATTCACCTTTGGACATGATTTTACTAAGTAAAACTAGGTAAGAATTTCATTCTTACCATGTCTTAATAAGACATAAATTAATTAGAAAACACATAATTCCCGATTTTCCTTTTTATTTCACATATTCCTCATGTTAAATAATTTTTCCTTTTAACTTTATAGCCTAGGCTTATAAGACCAAAATTACAGTCCAAGACTCCCCTAGGTCAAGATTATCATGCTCATCATGCTGGCTGGAAGTTAAGGGATTCTACCCACACACTCATAAATTATTTAACACTCAACTAAGCCTTCCAAGAAGGTCTTAAGGCGTGACCATTAAACATGGAAAACTCACCTCTCGTAATTGATATACAACCTCAATATTAATGGAAGTAACACTCATTTAACATAATTTATTCATTATTTCTTCAAATGATCTGTGAAGTCTATATCAACGTAGTCTTCATTACTAACACATGAGATTTATTCATGCAAATAGGATACAAACACCCAACCAACACTTTGTTCTTACTCAGAGCTAAAAATAATCACTTACAATAGCCATAAAAACGAATAGAGACAGTCATAAGTAAATATTAAAATATATTTTCTGTGACTCTCTTCAAATTTGACATCAACCATGCACAAGGAGCATCCATTTCATTATTTCCAGGTTTCCTTGTGAAGAAAATACTGGCCTAGTCTTCACTACTAACACTTGGATTCATATTATCTTACAGGTGAGCTGAGAGTGCTTAGTAAGAAAGTCTTGAGCTGACACAAATATGGTACACAATCTATTATAGTTTTCTGACATCAATTTAATGAAAGTGCAGTCAGTAAGTAAGGTTATCAACACAATACTTTTCAACTGTAACACTCTCTTGAACATATAAATTTATCAAGCTATCATTTAACATGAGATTGAATTCACACTGCTCAGAACACATTTTGCAATATTACTAAACTTAACATTTGCATAAATTAAACACAAAGATACTTATCTAAAAGCTAGAAAGTGATGGAAACTGCTGAGGGGTGTGCCACTTTCCACCCAACCATAGGCACAACTATCTTTGTCTATCCTTGCAGCTGACCACCCTCGAGCTAGGAGATGATGACATGAGTGGAGGGGAAATTATTTTACTCGGAAAATGAGAGAAGATGAAGGCTACTCTCCTTATTCTACAATAACTTACCAAGCAAGGGGGCATGTTCTTGCCATAAATAGCCACAACTGCTGACCAGACATGATTTTAAGGATGTAAATTTATTTTAAAGTGTAGAGACCTTGGTGAATCCGAGTAATCCTTCATATGCCAACTATAAATGTTTGGTGATATTTTTGTAAAAACATTCAAATTTCTAAGGATTTTATATAGTTTGTATAAATTTTTGGCAATTTTTAAGGTAAAATAATTTTATCCTATAGAAGTTGGGCGAATCATTTTTAGAATGACGAATCTTTTTTTGGGAAAAACTATGGAAAATTAGCCCATGAGTGAAATTTGGCCCCTAAAATTATCCATGCCACTGACATACACAAAAAAATGGAGGCCTTTCATCGCCAAACA
>JZKD02S0676134.1:180526-196975 GCA_000966675.3 Picea glauca
TTGTCATCTTCAAAAATTCATTTCTCCTCAACCATGAGGATCCACGTGACGTGCCACATACCATCGAAAACAACATGATGTATACTATCCATCCATGGGTGTTGTATCTGCATGTACATTTTCCTTCATGTCTAAATACCTTCATCAATCTTGCGTTCCAAAACCGATGACTAAGGTTGACATCAATGACAACAACCAATCTTCCAACATTCGTTTTATGCCCAGTTGCAAGTTGCATCCCAAACCATTTCAGGGACTTCTGGCAATTCCTCCTCGGGCATAAAATCCTAACAGATAATCATTTTTGACCTCCATGAGATTATGCATGCTTTTTTAGGCATGGACTAGGTGACCACATTGTCCATCCGCTCCCGAGGCATGGTTTCGTAAATTGGACCCCTAAATCCAAATGTTGCATTGCTTCTTACTAAGCAAAGAACTAGTTATAGAAATTGATGAAAAAAACAACTTCTGAAGGGTTGGAACTATGAGTGAGGGGTACTCTAGCTAATTCTATGCTAGGAATCTAACAGAGATGACAGTTCCTCAATCCGAGACTCGATTTTCATTTTATGCTCAGTTGCAAGTCGCATCCCAAACCATTTCGGGAACTCTTGGCCAATTCTCGCTCATGGCATAAAAGACTAACAGAGCAACATTTTTGAGTTCCTTGAGATGATGCAAGATTGTTTAGGCATGGACTAGGTGGCCAAATTATCCATCTGCTCCTGAGGCATGGTTTGGTAAATTGGACCCTTAATCCAAATGTTGCATTGCTTCAAACTTAACAAAACACTAGTTCTCGAAATCAATGATTAAAGAAACTTCTCAGGCATGGAACCCATGAGTGAGGGGTACTCTAGATGAAATCCTATCCCAAGAATCTATCGGAGTCGACGGTTCCTCAATCCGAGTCTCGATATTCGTTATATGCCCAATTGCAAGTCGCATCCCAAACCATTTCGGGGACTCTTGGCCAATTGCTCCTGAGGGCATAAAAACCTAATGAGCAACATTTTTGAGTTATGTGAGATGTTGCAAGATTGTCTAGGCATGGAATAGGTGACTATATTTTCCATCCGCTCCCGAGGCACGGTTTCAGAAATTGGACCCCTTAATCCAACATGGTTTTTTTGCTTCAAACTTAGCAAAACACTAGTTCTCGAAATCAATGCGTAAAGAAACTTATGAGACATGGCACTAGGGAGTGATGAGTTCTCTAGCTAAAATCCTATCTCAGGAATCCATCGGAGTCGATGGTTCCTCAATCTGAGTCTCGATTTTCATTTTATGCCCAGTTGCAAGTCGCATCCCAAACCATTTTGGGGACTCTTGGCAATTCCTCCTCGGGGCATTAAAGCCTAACAGAGAAACATTTTTGAGCTCCATGAGATTCTTCATGCTTGTTTAGGCATGGACTAGGTGACCACATTTTCATCCACCCCCAAGGCATGGTTTCATAAATTGGATCCCTAAATCCAAATGTTCCATTGTTTCTTACTAAGCAAAGCACTAGTTATTGAAATCAATGAAAAAAACAACTTCCGAGGGGTTGGAACCGTGAGTGAGGGGAACTCTAGCTAAAATCCTATGATAGGAATCCAACATAGATGATGGTTCCTCAATCCGAGACTCGGTTTGTGTTTTATGCCCAGTTGCAAGTCACATCCCAAACCATTTCGGGGAGTCTTGTCCAATTCCCGCTAAGGGCATAAAAGACTAATGGAACAACATTTTTGAGTTTCATGAGATGCTGCAAGCTTGTTTTGGCATTGACTAGGTGACCAAATTATCCATCTTCTCCCGAGGCATGGTTTGGTAAATTGGACCCTTAATCCAAATGCTGCATTGCTTCAAACTTAGCAAAACACTAATTCTTAAAATCAATGATTAAAGAAACTTTTGAGGCATGGCACCCATGAGTGAGCAGTTCTCTAGATGAAATCCTATCTCAGGAATCCATTGAATTCGATAGTTCCTCAATCAGAGTCTCGATATTCGTTATATTCCCAGTTGCAAGTCACATCCCAAACCATTTCGGGGACTCTTGGCCAATTTCTCCCGAGGGAATAAAAACCTATTGGAGTAGCATTTTTGAGTTTCGTGATATGATGCGAGATATTTTAGGCATGGACTGGGTGACTATATTTTCCATCCGCTCCCGAGGCATGGTTTTGTAAATTGGACCCCTTAATCCAACAATGTTTTTTTGCTTCAAACTGAGCCAAACACTAATTCTCGAAATCAATGAGTAAAGAAACTTCAGAGGCATGGCACCTGAGAGTGAGGGGTTCTCTAGCTGAAATCCTATCCCAGGAATCCATCGGAGTTGACGGTTCCTCAATCCGAGTCTTTGTTTTTGTTTTATGCCTGGTTGCAAGTCGCATCCCAAACCATTTCGGGGACTCCAAGCAATTCCTCCTCGGGGCATAAATGCCTAACGGAGGAACATTTTTGAGATCCATGAGATTATGCATGCTTGTTTAGGCATGGCCTAGGTGACCACATTGTCCATCCACTCTCGAGGCATGGTTTCGTAAATTGGACCCCTAAATCCAAATGTTGCATTGCTTCTTACTGAGCATAGCACTAGTTATCGAAATCAATGTAAAAAACAACTTTTGAGGGGTTGGAACCAGGAGGGAAGGGTGCTATAGCTAAAATCCTATGCCAGGAATCCAACAGAGGCGACGGTTCCTTAATCCAAGACTCGGTTTTCATTTTATGCCTAGTTGCAAGTCGCATCCCAAACCATTTCGGGGACTCTTGGCCAATTCCTGCTCAGGGCATAAAAGACTAATAGAGAAACATTTTTGAGGTCCGTGAGATGATTCAAGATTGTTTAGGCATGGACTAGGTGACCAAATTATCCATCCACTCCCGAGGCATGGTTTGGTAAATTGGACCCTTAATCCAAATGTTGCATTGCTTCAAACTGAGAAAAACACTAGTTCTCGAAATCAATGATTAAAGCAACTTTTGAGGCATGGAACCTGTGAGTAAGGGGTTCTCTAGATGAAATCATATCCTAGGAATCCATCAAAGTCAATAGTTCCTCAATCCGAGTCTCGATATTTTTTATATGACCAGTTGCAAGTCGCATCCCAAACCATTTCGGGGACTCTTGGCCAATTTTTCCTGAGGGCATAAAAACCTAACGAAGCAACTTTTTTGAGTTCCATGAGATGTTGCAAGATTGTTTAGGCATGGAATAGGTGACTATATTCTCCATCCGCTCCCAAGGCATGGTTTCGTAAATTGGACCCCTTCATCCAACAATGTTTTTTTCTTCAAACTGAGCAAAACACTAGTTCTCGAAATCAATGAGTAAAGAAACTTTTGAGGCATGGCACCTAGAAGTGAGGAGTGATCTAGCTGAAATCCTATTTTAGGAATCCATCGGAGTCGACGGTTCCTGAATCTGAGTCTCGGTTTTTCGTTTTATGTCCAGTTGCAAGTTGCATCCCAAACCATTTCAGGGACTCTTGGCAATTCCTCCTCGGGGCATAAAAGGCTAACAGAGAAGAATTTTTGAGCTCCATGAGATTTTGCATGCTTGTTTAGGCATGGACTAGGTGAACACATTGTCCATCCGCTCCCGAGGCATGGTTTCATAAATTGGACCCCTAAATCCAAATGTTGCATTGCTTCTTACTGAGCATAACACTAGTTATCGAAATTGATGAGAAAAACAACTTTCGAGGGGTGCTCTAGCTAAAATCCTATACTAGGAATCCAAAAGAGACGACGATTCCTCAATCCGAGACTCAGTTTTTGTTTTATGCCCAATTTCAAGTCACATCCCAAACCATTTCGGGGACTCTTGGCCAATTTTCGCTCAGAGCATAAAAGACTAACAAAGCAACATTTTTTAGTTCCATGAGATGTTGCAAGCTTGTTTAGGCATGGACTAGGTGACCAAATTATCCATCTGCTCCCGAGGTATGGTTTGGTAAATTGGACCCTTAATTCAAATGTTACATTGCTTCAAACTGAGAAAAACACTAGTTCTTGAAATCAATGATTAAAGAAACTTCTGAGGCATGACACCCGTGAGTGAGGGGTGATCTAGATGAAATCCTATCCCATGAATCCATCGAAGTCGACGGTTCCTCAATCAGAGTCTTGATATTTTTTATATGCCCAGTTGCAACTCGCATCCCAAACCATTTCAGGGACTCTTGGGCAATTTCTCCCGAGGGCATAAAAACCTAACGGAGAAACACTTTTGAGTTTCGTGAGATGCTACAAGATTTTTTACATTTTCCTTTTTCTCCTGAGGCACGGTTTCCTAAATTGGACCCCTTAATCCAACAATGTTTTTTTGCTTCAAACTGAGCAAAATACTAGTTCTCGACATCAATGAGTAAAGCAAATTCCGAGGCATGGAAACTGGGAGTGAGGGGTTCTTTAGCTGAAATCATATCCCAGGAATCCATTGGAGTCAACGGTTCCTCAATCCGAGTCTCGGTTTTAATTTTATGCCCAGTTGCAAGTCTGATCCCAAACCATTTCAGGGACTCTTGAGAATTCCTCCTCGGGGCATAAAAGCCAAATAGAGAAGCATTTTTGAGCTCCATGAGATTCTTCATGATTTTTTAGGCATGGACTAGGTGACCACATTGTCCATCCGCTCTCGAGGCATGGTTTCGTAAATTGGACCCTTAAATCCAAATGTTCCATTGCTTCTTACCAAGCATAGAACTAGTTATCGAAATTGATGAAAAAAACAACTTCCAAGGGGTTGGAACCTGGAGTGAGGGGTTTTATAGCTAATTTCCTATGCTAGGAATCCAACATAGATGACTGTTCCTCAATCCGAGACTCAGTTTTCATTTTATGCACAGTTGCAAGTCGCATCCCAAACCATTTCAGGGACTCTTGGCCAATTCCCGCTCAGGGCATAAAAGACTAACGGATAAACATTTTTGAGTTCTGTGAGATGATACAAGCTTGTCTAGGCATGGTCTAGGTGACCAAATTATCCATACGCTACCAAGGCATGGTTTCATAAATTGGACCCTTAATCCAAATGATGCATTGCTTCAAACTGAGAAAAACACTAGTCCTCGAAATCAATGATTAAAGAAATTTCTGAGGCATGGAACTTGTGAGTGAGGGGTGATATAGATGAAATCCTATCCCAGGAATTCATCGAATTCGACGGTTCATCAATCCGAGTCTCGATATTTTTTATATGCCTAGTCACAAGTCGCATCCCAAACCATTTCGGGGACTCTTGGCCAATTGCTCCTGAGGGCATACAAACCTAACAGAGTAGCATTTTTGAATTCCGTGAGATGCTACAATATTTTTTAGGCATGGAATAGGTGACTATATTTTCCATCCGCTCCCGAGGCATGGTTTGGTAAATTGGACCCCTTAATCCAATAATGTTTTTTTGCTTCAATCTTAGCAAAACACTAGTTCTTGAAATCAATGAGTAAAACAACTTCCAAGGCATGGCACCCGAGAGTGAGGGGTTCTCTAGGTGAAATCCTATCCCAGGAATCCATCGGAGTTGACGGTTCCTCAATCCGAGTCTTAGTTTTCATTTTATGCCCAGTTGCAAGTCACATCCCAAACCATTTCAGGGACTCTTGACAATTCCTCCTCGGGGCATAAAAGCCTAACGGAGCAGCATTTTTGATCTCCATGAGATTCTACATGCTCATTTAGGCATGGAATAGGTGACCACATTTTCCATCCTCTCTCAAGGCATGGTTTCATAAATTGGACCCCTAAATCCAAATGTTGCATTACTTCTTACTGAGCAAAGCACTAGTTATCGAAATCGATGAAAAAAACAACTTCCGAGGGGTTGGAACCAGGAGTGAGGGGTACTCTAGCTAAAATCCTATGCCAGGAATCCAACAGAGACGACGGTTCCTCAATCCGAGACTCAGTTTTTGTTTTATTCCTAATTTCTAGTCGCATCCCAAACCATTTCGAGGACTCTTGGCGAATTCCCACTCAGGGCATAAAAGACTAACATAACAACATTTTTTGAATTCTGTGAGATGATGTAAGCTTGTTTAGGAATGGACAAGGTGACCAAATTATCCATCCGCTCCCGAGGCATAGTTTGGTAAATTGGATCCTTAATCCAAATGTTGCATAGCTTCAAACTGAACAAAACACTATTTCTCAAAATCAATGATTAAATAAACTTATGTGGCATGGAACCCATGAATGAGGGGTTCTCTAGATGAAATCCTATCTCAGGAATCCATTGGAGTCAATGGTTCCTCAATCTGAGTCTCGATATTTTTTTATATGCCTAGTTGCAAGTCGCATCCCAAACCATTTCGGGAACTTTTGACCAATTGCTCCTGAGGGCATAAAAACCTAACGGAGAAACATTTTTGAGTTCCATGAGATGTTGCGATATTTTTTAGGCATGGAATAGGTGACTATATTTTCCATCTTCTCCCGAGGCATGGTTTCGTAAATTGGACCCCTCAGTCCAACAATATTTTTTTTCTTCAATCTGAGAAAAACACTAGTTCTCGAAATCATTGAGTAAAGCAACTTTCGAGGCATGGCACCCGGGAGTGAGGGGTTCTCTAGATGAAATCCTATCCCAGGAGTCCATCGGAGTCGACGGTTCCTCAATCTGAGTCTCGGTTTTCATTTTATGCTTAGTTGCAAGTCGCATCCCAAACCATTTCGAGGACTCTTGGCAATTCCTAATAGGGGCATAAAAGCCTAACGGCGCATCATTTTTTAGCTCCATGAGATTTTGCATGCTTGTTTAGACATGGACTAGGTGACCACATTGTCCATCCTCTCCCGAGGCATGGTTTCATAATTTGGACCCCTAAATCCAAATGTTTCATTGCTTCTTACTGAGCAAAGCACTACTTATCAAAATTGATGAAAAAAACAACTTCCAAGGGGTTGGAACCGAGAGTGAGGGGTACTCTAGCTAAAATCCTATGCCAGGAATCCAACAGAGATGATGATTCCTCAATCCAAGACTCAATTTTTCGTTTTATGCCCAGTTGCAAGTCTAATCCCAAACCATTTCAGGGACTCTTGGTCAATTCTCGCTAAGGGCATAAAAGACTAACATAACAACATTTTTGAGTTCCGTGAGATGTTTCAAGATTGTTTAGGAATCTTCTAGGTGACCAAATTATCCATCCGCTCCCGTGGCATGGTTTCGTAAATTGGACCCTTAATCCAAATGTTGCATTGCTTCAAACTGAGCAAAACACTAGTTCTTAGAATCAATGATTAAATCAACTTTTGAGGCATGGCGCCCGTGAGTGATAGGTGATCTAGATGAAATCCTATCCCAGAAATCCATCAGAGTTGACAGTTCCTCAATCCAGATCTCAATATTCATTATATTCCCAGTTGCAAGTCACATCCCAAACCATTTCAGGGACTCTTGGCCAATTGCTCCTGAGGGCATAAAAACCTAATGGAGCATCATTTTTGAGTTACGTGAGATTCTTCAAGAATTTTTAGGCATGTAATAGGTGACTATATTTTCCATCCACTCCTGAGGCACGGATTTGCAAATTGGACCCCTTAATCCAAATGTTGGTTTTCTTCAAACTGAGCAAAACACTAGTTCTTGAAATCAACGAGTAAAGCAAATTTTGAGGCATGGCACCCGGGAGTGAGGGGTTCTCTAGCTGAAACCCTATCCCAAGAATCCATTGGATTTGATGGTTCCTCAATCTGAGTCTTGGTTTTCATTTTATGCCTAGTTGCAAGTCGCATCCCAAACCATTTTGGGGACTATTGGCAATTCATCATCGGGGCATAAAAGCCTAACGAAACAACATTTTTGAGTTCCATGAAATTCTGCATGCTTGTTTAGGCATGGACTAGGTGACCACATTGTCCATCCTCTCCCGAGGCATGGTTTCGTAAATTGGACCCCTAAATCCAAATGTTGCATTGCTTCTTATTGAGCAAAGCACTAGTTATCGAAATCAATGAAAAAAACAACTTCCGAGGGGTTGGAACTAGGAGTGAAGGGTGCTCTAGATAAAATCCTATGTGATGAATCCAACAGAGATGACGGTTCCTCAATCCTAGTCTCTGTTTTCATTTTATGACCAGTTGTAAGTCATATCCCAAACCATTTCGGGGACTCTTGTCCAATTCCCACTCAGGGCATAAAACACTAACGAAACAACATTTTTGAGTTCCATGAGATGTTGCAATATTGTTTAGGCATGGAATAGGTGACCAAATTATCCATCCGCTCTCGAGGCATGGTTTCGTAAATTGGACCCCTTAATCCAAATGTTGCAATGCTTCAAACTGAGAAAAATGCTAGTTGTCGAAATCAATGAGTAAAGCAACTTCTGAGGCATGGCACCCAGGAGTGAGGGGTTCTCTAGCTGAAATATTATCCCAGTAATCCATCGGAGTGGATGGTTCCTCAATCTGAGTCTCAATATTCGTTTTATGCCCAATTGCAAGTCGCATCTCAAACCATTTCGAGGACT
This sequence comes from Picea glauca, assembly GCA_000966675.3. NCBI lineage: Eukaryota > Viridiplantae > Streptophyta > Pinopsida > Pinales > Pinaceae > Picea > Picea glauca. Next base: position 188,998 of record JZKD02S0676134.1, read on the forward strand.
CTTGGCCAATTGCTCCTGATGGCATAAAAACTAACTAACTACATGTCTATGTCAACTAACTACTATATCTTACTGCCTTGAAAAAAGACTGCACCAATTTAAACTTCACATTGAGTTTAACAACCACTACTTCCTACATAAAAATGTGGGTTGCACTATTTTTAACCATCTCCATAACTAACTTATTCTTCAACTTGGATTGAACAAAACTAATATTTGTATAGTTCTACTCTTGGCTTGAACACAACTAATATTTGTATATTTCTACTCTTGTATTGAACAAAACTAATATTTGTATAGTTATACTCTTGGATTTCCTTAGAAATATTGCAAACTAAAGAACCTAATATTTGCAACACACCAACTGATGGTTGGATTTCTTACTCCATAGCATTGACCCTCATCTTCAATGGACATTTCTTATAATAATTCTAATTTGCACAAATCCAACAAACAACAACCTTAATACTATGTTTTTCTTAGATCCATATGATAAATTTATCATGTCCTTAGTTTTATCACATTAATATGTCCTTAATATGTCCAAAATCAAGAGGGATATCACATTAAATTAGGTGGTTGACCACTAATATTGGTAATTGCACCGTAGTCTAATTGTGCATCCAAAACTAAATATACAATTTTTTTATTTAGAACTTTGAATATGATGATGGACTACTAACTAACAACACGTGCACACGAAACTGAAGGTACAACCAAACAGGTACCTGTCAGATATTTCTTCGTTGAGTGAGGAAAGCTTAAGACAAATAGAGGTCCGAAATGCGACTGCATCTAGTAGATATGATAAGAAAATAAGAACCAGAGGTGTGTTAGAATATAAATGGATGTGCTCGTTTTTCCATTGACAATACTATTGTCACCCAACCATAGGTCGAAGCCACCCTCCGATCACCTTAACCTTGACAGAGAATCACTCTGGAAGCAAACCCTAGGCTATATTTCCAAACAAAGGGTAGCACACCTTTCCCCAAGGATAGCACACCAACAAGAGTTGATCAGATAGTCCAAACCCTAACCAAGAGATATTCCAATTTAAACATCATCTGCTAGCTGCAACAACTGCAATGGAAACTCTCCTCAAACCTGCTTACAAGGCTGGTCACTGCAGTGCGCACAAGTTGATGCTCTACAATTCTGAGACTACCTGCCAAAATGAGAACTGGCCTCCTGTATATATACTAATTCTGGCTAACTGTCTGGGCCGACTTCTCATTCTGGGTATCTGTCTGTTCAGTATATATTAATTCTTCTGGCCAACTTCTTCTCTTGGAGGCTAATAACCTAATATAAATTATCCTCTTGAGCTAACATGTCTTCTAGGGTTATTAGCCAACTCATTAGGGTTTCTTCTTTCTTTCTGGATTATTCTATTCTCGTCAGGTTTGCACGTGGAGGTAAATACCTCTCACAACTACCATAATATCAACACTCCCTCCTATCTAGGGAGGTATTACATGTAATGGTCTTGAGCACAAAACATACCATTCACCTGGGAGCATCAACATAGTTGTATAGACTATCTCATGACTAAATCATGATCACCATCATCACCATCAATGTCATTAGCTGCATCATCTCTCAAAACCATACCCATCTGAGTAATCAGACATGATGCTGGAAAATTCACTCACACCATAGAGTGATACAAGAGACATTCTTCCAATCTGGACATATGTCCTAGAAGAGTAAATGTTTTGAACCATTTTCTGTCTAGGAAATCTATGTCCTTTGATTATTCATCTAGTTGATAATCATTTCCAATATTGTTGATAGTCTTCAAGGCAATCAGAATAAAATAGAACACAACTGTGTCTATCCATAGTAGTACATAACTACAATCCAGTGGTACACTACCACACCAAGTAACACACAAGTACTTGATCAAACAGTGGAACACATCCACCATAGTAGTATATATCTACTGTCATACAATATTCATAACAATCATCTGATATCAACCTGCACAGAAACAATGTTATGATATAAACTGAATCATATGGGTCATTCTTCCACTCACATCTGTGAGATATCGAAAGAGCATCTGCCCTCAAAAGGTAATACATTAATGATGAGATATCTAGACTATTCTTCTCAAGTAAGGAAGAATAACTGTCTTGATTTCTGAGCCTGGACCATTCCCCACCCTGGGCCATTCCTCCGACACTAAACAAAGAGTAACCTAGAGAGAATGAATCCGCCCTAAGGAATGCATGTCCCTGATTGTTGAGCCTGGACCATTCCCCACCCTGGGCCATTCCTCGGGCACTAAACAAAGTGCAACCTGGAGAGAATGAATACACCCTAAGGAATGATTCTCCAGACCATTTCCCCTGTTAACCACAAGAGGAAAAGACTATCATGTACCAACCTCCAAAACAGACCATTCCTCATGTTAACCACAATGAGAAATCGTTTTTCGGCAAGGCGGGCCAGTCTTCTTGAGTAACCATCAAGAAGAGAGACTACCCTAGACCACTCCCCATGTTAACCACAATGGGAAATTGTTGTCTATGGTACATCAACAATCTGGACCATTTTCCAAACTGGAAAATGTCTGTCCGTCAGAAATCTCAATCCACTTTTTGAACTGGAAAGGAAATTGCTCATCTTGGACCATTTTTCAAATTGAAAAATGATTGTCCATAAATCAATACATATCAGTGCTACCTCCCAACCTAGGAGTCATATCTTCCTTTTTCAATAAGGAAGTCATTTCCACGAGATCCAACTTGAGTACGCAAACTCTTTCATATTGGATAGAATCTTTACCAAAATGTCTGCTTATCTGCTCATCTGTGGAGATATGTATTGGAGAACCACTTTCTTCTTTCTAGACTTCATCATGGATAATGTAATTCTTGATCTCAAATGTACTTTGGTTTGGAACACTGGTTTTCTCTGAAGGCTTCATATATATCTTGATCAATAAAGTATATCATTGTTGGATTCCTCTTGGTTCTTGCTATCTTACAATATCGTAGCAAGGGTCAAATTGGAACATATCCATGTGGCACTTCTTCTGACATCATGAGATATTTTTCATGGATTGGCGATCCATCATCCTAATCTTTTGAGTAATCATTCTGATACAATGTATCTATTATAGAGAATCTTCATCACTCTTATGTTGTGCATTGGAGGTTCTCCACCAAGTTATCTTCTTCCATCTATATACAAGGGTCTCTTTCTGGTATGCCTCAAAGTCTTGAGGTTACTCTTCATATGATCTTTGTTCAATTGCTCTGGAGAACAGTCATTTCATTCATCTTGATGTAGAACTCCAACTCATGGATGTTGTGGATGATATAATGACTCATGTAGAGATATGTCTGGTTTACTGGAACAAGTAATCATCATAGTCTTCTCCCTCCATTGGGGAGAACCTCTAGTTCTAGATATTGCAATGATTTCATTCATAAGTCTTCCATACATTGTTCTTCATCATGACTTTTAGTTCCTCTTCTTGATTTCTTTTAGTGAGTTCATATCAGGCTGGTAATCTTGTGATTCTTAATACAATGACTGGTTGTTCTAGCTTCTCTTTCTTTCTTGGAATATTCATGTTCTTCCTCGTGTTTTTCTTTAGCTCTTGGGTCCATGGAGTAGATTCCATGCCCTAAAGATTCCATTTCTTTCTTTCATCATATGATCACGAATGTGGATGGACAACTAGGGATACTTTAAAGATTCTCTTTGAAGAGGTATTTTTCTAATGTCGAACTGAACACGTATTGCTTTTCATGTTTGCTACCATGGATATATACTTCATCATATTGAATGGATCGTAGGATTAGCTCCCTCCTAATCCTTGCTTCATGTATGAATGTGTGCTCTTCTTTATGGTGATATATAATTGGCTCCCTCCATCTAGGATATTCCACATTTCCATCTGCATCCTTATTTTCTTCTGCAAAGCGCCATAAGTCTTTCTCCAATTTTCTCTTGATTGCTGACTTCTTTGTTCTAGGTTTCTTCAAGATTGATTCGGATTTCGGCTTATCTTGTAATAGCTTCCACAAGATTTGTTTGATATATTTCATCCTTTCTTGTATAATGATATAAATCCTTATCTTGTTGTTCTTCCATAGATATAGTTCTTCTTGGAACAAATTATCTTCTAAGAGATAGATATACAAGATATGTACAGAGATTATGAAAACAAGATATGTACAAGAACTAGGAAGAGTATTGTTAACTTCAGAAGAAGAAGTCTCTTTCATCCTGCTTAGTCTTCTTTGTATGTTCCTTTTCTTCGGCAATTGATGCTTCGTGTTTCTCCTTCCTTTTCTCTAGCTCGGGACAATGATTCTTGTAGTGACCATACTTTCAACAGTTGAAGCATTGTACTTCTAGAATGTCTTTCTCTTGATTTGGATTCCTCCTTGAGCCAAACTTCCTTCTGTTCCTGAAATTATTGAATCTTGTTGTGAAGGCTTGATCATCATACTTCTTTTGGGGTTTCGCTTTTGCACTGATCCTAGATTCTTCTTGAGCACAAGAAGTCCAAAGTTATTCAAATGTAGGATAATCCTTCCTTGTGTTCATGCTTGCGGAAAATGCATCCCATGTCTTGGGAAGACCATTGAGTACTATGTTTGCCAATTACTTCTCTGAAATGATCTCTTCAATAGCTTATATTTGATCTCTTAACTGATAGATTCTCACAAAGTATGATGCTATGTTGTCGTCATCATTCATCCTCATGTCACATAGCTCATTCTTCAGACTCATTACTTGTCCAATGTTTCTGACTGAGGAGAGATTTGTTAGGGCATAGTACATATTCTTCAATGAGTCAAGATGGAAGATGTAGGGTATCAGGTGGTCTTTTATATATTCCACTATGATACTCATAGAATTGATGTCACCGTATTTGAACTTTTCCATAACTGCAACGTTTTGTGGTTCCTTTTCTTTTCCTTCTTCAAACACTAGTTCCATGATCTTTCCTTTCATGATATCCAACACTTTATTCTTGGCAAGGATGAGATCAATCCTTGTCTTCCACTCTGAAGTTAGAAGCTCCATCTAACTTTTTCTCTGACTTCATAGAGTAAGTCATGACTGCTTTGAGTTGGTCAACCCTATATTTGACCAAAAATGAAAACTTCACATCTTGGCTTTGTGAGAGTACTAGGAGAAGCGCTAGGCTAGGGCACACTGGTATATCTAGAGATTAGGTCAATCCCTTCACTTCAGGTGCCTCAACGAGAGGATTAGGGTTCCTACAACTTCACCTGCTAGTAACCCTAGTGACAGTGATATGGTGACTTCTCCTGCTAGAAACCCTAGCGACAGTTCTTCAACGAGATTAATATCCTTACGAATATGTTTCCTTCCAGTGGTTAGATTTAATGAAGGAGGTGTGGGCCCATAACCTTTTAGAATATAAATGGATGTGCTAGTTTTTCCATTGACAATATTATTGTCACCCAACCATAGGCCGAAGCCACCCTCCGAGCACCTTAACCTTGACAGAGAATCAATCTGGAAGAAAACCCTAGGCTAGATAGCCAAACAAAGGGTAGTGCACCTTTCCCCAAGGATAGCACACTAACAAGAGCTGATCAAATAGTCCAAACCCTAACCAAGAGATAGTCTAATACAAACGTGATCTGCTAGCTGCAACAGATGCAATGGAAGCTCTCCTCAAACCTGCGCACAAGACTGGGCACTGCAGTGCGCACAAGTTGTTGCATTGCAATTCTGAGACTGTCTGCCAGAATGAGAACTGGCCTCCTGTATTTATACTAATTATGGCTAACTGGGTCGACTTCTCATTCTAGGTATCTGTCTGTTCAGTATATATTAATTCTTTTGGCCGAATTCTTCTCTTGGAGGATAATAACCTAATATAAATTATCCTCTTGAGACAACATGTCTTCTAGGGTTATTAGCCAACTCATTAGGGTTTATTCTTTCTTTCCGGAGTATTCTATTCTTGTTAGGTTTACACGTGGAGGTAAATACCTCCCGCGGCTACCATAATATCAACAAGGTGAAAAAGTCAGAATAAACTTTTGTAGACACATGAAAGTATTTCTTGCCGAAGGAGTATCATGCTCTTATGATGATGAGAGCATAGGAGACGTAGAGGTTCCACTCAGGTATAAGCATCTGGTGAAACAATGGGTAGCTAAGGAACAACCTCCTATAGATATTGACTTCGTTGTCAACAATAGGACATATCACATTGCACCATCCTGCCTGCATGGCTTGGGTCTATTTTCCATGGATGGAATAATTGTAAAATACAATACAGTAATTGAATTGATGGAATATGTCAGATCATGTTACAATTATAATGATTGGATGTGGTTGGTTTGATACATGTGAAGTATGCGGAGATATGCACTCGCCGCAAATTATATACAACTAATAAACAAGGATAAAAATAAGGGAGCGACTATCTATATTGATGGAAGGCCTAAAGCTTCCAGCAATATCGCAGGGTTTATAAATATCACATGACCGAGGACAACAAACAAACAACCGAATTACATATATGAGGGACGCGAAGAGAATCTAGTAGTCCTGTGCGCAATAAAAAAGATAGCTCCCGGGGAAGAGTTATTAGTGGATTACCATTTGAATCAACTAGAAACATTGACTAATAGTGTGCAGACTCTTATGCAACACCTCTTTAAGAAACCTCTACTTATTTCATTGTGTTTTTTTATTATCTTTAACATTGTTGTAAATATTATCTTTAACATTATTTTTTTGTTATCATTAAAAAAAAATTAAATATTTGGGGGTTCTAATTATATTATAATGTGGCAAGATGATCGTGGAAAAGGGCTAGCCCCAGAACATGTAAATGATTATCAATTTTCACTTTCATTTTACGTTGTTTTTATTATTTGCTTATATAATTTTATTGAAATAACATTGTTTTTTTTGAAATTATATGTAGTTTGCAGGCCATATTGATCATGATTCTGCCGATGTGGAGGGGTTTTATTCATCTGCTGATCCAATGGTCTTAATAAAAAAAAATATCAGGAACTTGCTAGCTTCTTAGATCATCCAGATCAAACTCCCGACGTCAAAGAAAAGATCAAGCTCCTTATGTCACAACTTAACACATATAAGGTAATAACCATAATTTAAAGTGTTTTTTTTTAATGTACTCATATGTTCAATTATGATACTTTGTTCTTTAACTTTTACATTATCTCACAAAAAAACATTTTATTTTTCATAAATACATTTTTGGAGCATGTTCAACCCAGTATTGGTAGTAGTGGCGCTACAAAGACGCTACAGAGTCCTGATGCAGGCAATCATACAACTATTAGAGTACTATTTACTTCTCCATCTTCCACACCTAATTTAGATAGAATCCATGACACGCACCACCAGGCATCCACACCTTGATCAGAGTCTAGAGATGGTGGCAGAGATGAGGATCATGGTGATGTGGATGAGATGGTTGCATTTCCTGGAGCTAGACATGTGAAAAGCACGGGGACCCTTCCGTGCACATTTTTGGTCAATGATAATGGACTTCCATTAAAACAATCAAGATTCCCAGGTAGTTTTAATTCATATTTTAATCGTTTAATGTTGTCCTTATCATACATAAATCATCTAGATTATTAATTTTAAATTAATTATCATATATTTTTGTGTGTAGGAAATGACCTTTTTTATAAGCACCTAGAGAGCAAGGCCTTGTTGATTTTTGGGGAAACCTTACGCATGAGGTGGAATTTCCAGAATTCCAACCTCAAAAAGGAACTTATGGATTATCTTGAAGGCCTCTTTGGAGTAGACACGTTCAATAAAAAAACGGTCACCTCTGCAGCAGGTGAATATTTAAAATATACGTGGGATCTTTATGTTAAGAACCAAACATCAATATAGCATAGAAAAACCTCAGGAAAAGTACTCAACGCCTTGAAAAAGAGATAATTTCAGATAATAAGCCTCTTCGAGGGGGCAACCTCCT
>JZKD02S0676134.1:224230-241837 GCA_000966675.3 Picea glauca
TGGTGAACCATAGTCAACCATGGTTCACCATAATCAATCATGGTTCACCATGTTTCACCACATTATTGAAGGTGGTTGATATATTGATATATGATGGTTCATCATAGTCAACCATAGTTCACTATGTTTGACCATGGTTGACTATGGTTTACAATGTTTAACCATGGTTGATTTTGATAAATTATTCACCAAAGTCAACCATGTATGACCATGGTTAACTATGGTTCACCATGTTTGACCATGGTTGATTTTGATCATGGTTTATGCATGTTTGACTATGGTTGACTAAGGTTTGGCCATGTTTGACAATAATTTTCCATAGTAATACATGTTTGGCTATGGTTGACTTTGGTTTACTATGGTTAACCATGGTTGAACATGGTCGACCATGATTGACCATAGTTGAGTTTAGATGACCATGGTTGGCCATGGTTAACTGGATGACTATGGCTAACCATGTTTTAATATGGTTGACTTCGGTTGTCCATGGTTAACTTTAGTTCACCATTATGCACTAAGGTTGACTTTGGCTTACCATGGTTGACTTTGGTTGGCCATTATGCACTAAGGTTGACTTTGGCTTACCATGGTTGACCATGGTCAACCATGTTTAAATATGGTTGACCATGGTTAACTTAGGTTGACTATGATTCACATTGGTTGACCATGCTTGAATGTGGTTATCCATGGTTGACTACAATTGACCATGTAGATTATTGTTAATCATAGTTGACTATGGTAATGTTGCATTACGACATTCATCTTGGTTGACTTATGTCAAATTGCTATGTTCCTTAATGGTTGTGTCACATTTTTACATCCATAAAGGATTTTATCACGTTGTGACATTCCTCAAGGGTTATGTTGGATTGTGATTTTCTCCAATGGTTGTGTCACATTGTGATGTTCATCTTCATTGCCTTATGTCGAATTACTACATTCCTTATGTTGACTATGATTCACTTTGGTTGACCATGCTTGGCCTTGGTTAGCCATTGTTAACTATAGATGACTATTTTGATTATGGCTAACCATAGTTGAATACATTAATGTCACATTGTGATGTTCATCTTAGTTTCCTTATGTCAAATTTCAACGTTCCTCAATGGTTGTGTCGCATGTTGATGCCCATTAAGGGTTTTATCACATTGTGATGCTCCTCAAGGGTTATGTTGGATTGTGATGTCCCCCAAGGGATGTGTCTGATTTCTATGTTCATATTCATTACCTTATGTTGAATTACTACATTCCTCAATGGTTATGTTGCATTGTGACATTATTAAGGGTTTTATTGCCTTTTGAAATTCCTTAAGGGTTATTTTAGCCATGGTTCACTATGGTTGACTTTGGCTTACTATGGTTGATTTAGGTTTTCTATGATTCACTTTGATTGACCATGGTTTTCCATGGTTGACCATGGTTATCCATGGTTGACCATGGTTATCCATGGTTGACCATATTTTACTATGGTTCACCGTGTTTTAATATGGTTGACCATTTTTTACTATGGTTGACCATTGTTGTCTATGGTTAAACATGGTTGACCATGATTAACCATGGTTGGACAAGATTATTGTGGATGAATATGACTAACCATGTGTTAATATGGATGACTTTGGTTGTCTATGGTTGACTTTGGTTGTCCATGTTTGACTTTGGTTGACCATGGTTGACTTTGGTTGGCCATGGTTTTCTATGGTTAACTTTGGCTTACTATTGTTAGCCATGGTTGACTTAGGTTGTCTATGATTCACTTTGGTTTACCATAGTTGGCCATGATTAACCACGGTTGACTAGTTTAACCATGTTGAGTAGGTTTAACCATAGTTGACTATGGTAATGTCACAATGTGATGTTCCTCAAGCGTTATGTTGGATTGTGACATTCCCCGATGGTTTTTCCGCATTGTGATGTTCATATTCATTGCCTTATGTTGAATTACTACATTCCTAATGTTAACTATGATTCACTTTGGTTGACCATGCTTGGCCATGGTTAGCCATGGATGACTATGGTTGACCATGTTGATTATTTTTAACCATAGTTGACTATGATAATGTTTCATTGTGACATTCATCTTAGTTTATTTATGTCGAATTTTTATGTTCCTCAATGTTTGTGTCACATTTGGATGTCCATCAAGGATTTTATCACATTACAACATTTTGCAAGGGTTATGTTGGATTATGACATTCCCCAATGGTTGTGTCACATCGTGGCATTCATCTTCATTTCCTTACATTGAATTAATTACGCTGATAGGCATATACCTATTGGCAATGGGCACAATTAATTACCTTTTAATCTTAAATCTTAATCTGATGGCTAGTAATTGAAGATGTTGGCATATTCTTAGTCGTCCTCCCAAATCAATGAATATGATTTATTGTTCATAACTTGCTTGCATTTATGAATGCAGTCGTTAACTTGTTTACTTTTTTGCATTTACCTAATCGTATTAAAAAATTATTGCAATCCCATATGATTTCCACGTTAAGAGGATTAACCAGGATTAATATCCCATTGCCAAGTTTTAGATCATCAACATGCACTACTTCAACCTTATTACCATGCATGTATCATATTGGGGCATCCATTAGTTTTTTTACGGAGTGTGATCTGTTTGAAGCCATTAATTTTTTTAAGAGAGTGTGATGAGGATCACTATGCATCCATTCAATTATTTTAACAGACGTATCATATTAGAAGGGTAGCGATTCCTTTTTTTATGGAGTGTGATCTGTTTTTTAGTATGAATAGTGGCATGGCCTTTTTTAATAGAGTTATCATATTAGGGGTAGCGATTCGTTTTTTTTATGGAGTGTGATGTGTTCCTTTTTTTACAGAGTATGAATTGTGGCATGTCCTACTTTAAATTTATGGTCATGTCTGGCATTTCAATTTATGCCCACCTCTGGTGTTTCTCATCATATACCTACAGTTAAAATTTTCATATTACAATTGTAGAGGAATTTATGATTTCTAGGTTATCTCATTTATTATGATTTCTAGGTTATGTGATATATATTATTATTGTAAAGGAATTGCAAACCTATTGCATGCATTTGGAGCACAAGCAAGTAGGATTATAGACTCGGAAGAAGGCTAAGGTAGGATATTACTCTCTATCTTTAAAATTTCTGGAAATCTTTCTAGGTTATGTGATATATATTATTATTGTACAAGAATTGCATACCTATTGCATACATTTGGAGCAAAAGTAGAATTACAAACTGGGAATAAGGCTAAGGTAAGATATTATTCTCTATCTTTAAAATTTCTACAATTGATTTCCTTGGATTATGATCTCTAATACTAGAATTGATTTCCTTGATTATGATCTCTAATATACACAAGGATTTAGGTTTTAGGTTTTGTGGGTCGACCATTGAATCCACGGTGACCATTGAACCTGATTCACTTCATTAACATAATAATCACATTAAATCCCATGCTTCTTAGGGCGGCGTAGATGCCTCTTAAGTTTTAGGTTTTGTGGGTTCACTTGATTAACATAATAATTACATTAATGCCCATGATTCTTGGGGTGGCGTGGATGCTTCTTAGGTTTTAGGTTTTGTGGGTTGACCATTGAATCCACGGAAACCATTGAACTTGCCTCACTTGATTAACATAATAATTACATTAATTCCCATGTAAATCTCGGGGCGGCGTGGATGCAAAGTGATCCGTTTTTTTAGGAGTTTCAATTAATTGAGTCGGTTCTTTATTCTGAGGATGTAAGTCATGTCAATGTTTTTTAGAATTATGGTTTGTATTACATTTCTGATAATTAAGGTTTAGGGTTTATGATATATCCTATCGGCGTTCACCAGCCATAATTTTGTGGTTGCGCTAGTATATTCCTCAATGGTTTTGTTGCATTGCGACGTTATTAAGGGTTTTGTCTCACTGTGACATTTCTTAAGGGCTATGTTAAAGTGTGATATTCCTAAATGGTTATGATACATTGTAATATTCATATTGGTTGACTTATATGTAATTTCTACATTCCTCAATGGTTTTTTTTCATTGCAACATTCATCGGGGGTTATGTCAAATTTGTGGTGTTCCTTAATGGATATTTCATATTATGACATTCATGTAGGTGGACTTATGTTGATTTACAATGTTCGTGAAGGGTTACATCACATTTCAATGTTCATGAAAGGATATGTCAGATTTCAATGTTCCTCAGTGGTTATGTAGCATTGCAACATTCGTCTTGGTTGACTTATGTCAAATTTCCATGTTCCTCAATGGTTATGTCGCCTTTTTTATGTTCCTTGAGGCTTAGGTTAGATTGTGATGTTCCTCAATGGTTATTTCATATTGCAATGTTTTTCATGGTCGACCATGGTCATCTTTTTGTGATTAAAAGGAGACTTAACCTAACACTTTGATTATGATTTTATTTGGATGACCATAGTAGACTATGGTTGACCATGTTGGCTATGTGACGAGTCAAAGAATGGCAACAACAATGTTGCACTCGTCATCTCACAAATTTAAATGTATACTTGATTTGTACAAACTTAAGAGGTGTTGTGCACTATATATTCAAACCCCACATGTGCATCTATCTATAGGTAAAGACTATGCTCATCCAAGGACCGCTTGAGTTCTTCAATAAGGGAGAAAAAACTAATAACTACTCATTACTACAGAAATTGAATCTGAAATTCAACAACAAAGAAAGTTGTAAACTAATTGAAAGAAAGGTCTACAAGACATAATTCAAAGGATTGAGCAACCTAGTGACCAATTTCCACTTTTTCTATCAGTGGAAAGTTGGGGTACAAGTTTATAAGAAGAATAATGTTAGGCTACAGATCCAAGTGAGCTAGTATAGGTTACTAGATCTGAAACCAAGAAGTGATTATGTTGAGAAATGAAGTTGCAAGTTCCTAAGTTAACCTGAGAAAATGTAAAGAAATGGTAATTTATTCTAATGCATAAGTTGAAATGAAGCATGGAAAAGAAAAACTAATCCCTTCTAAGGTGAAACTAAAGTAATTTTGGGTCCAACATCTTCTTTTTTATAATGAAAAAATGTTACAAACTAATAAAAAAATCTTGGAAATAATGTTGCAAGAGACAAAACATTCCTAGAGTCACAGTGAGCTACTACAGGAAACTATATAGAATTGTAGAAATTTCTATAGGAAATACATTATGCTACACTAAATATATGCTACAAGTGGAATCTACCAATTAAGAATAATAAACAACTAATTACAACATGAATTGAAGTAAATTATAACATCCCCATTTGATCCCCAATTTAAATTGTAATTAATGATGTTTAGTGTTGTTTATGAAGACATGAATATTTCATCATCATGCCAAGCTGAATTGGAGAGATAAAAAACCATGTATATGCATCTTATTTATAATTAACTAAAAATTCCAAGCAATTTACTGAGGGCACGAGAGCCTATAGGGATCATGATACCATGATTGGGGAATGGCGAGGGGGTGGTGTAGTTCACCTTGTAAATAATTCCAAGACCCCCTCACTAAGACCATATTGTTGAGATCTGAATTTGAAAATTGTTTCACTCATTTTCCTTCCAGCCCAAATCATTAAATGAGAACAACATAGTTGGTTAAAATGTCTCATTCCCACAATTATGGAAAATTATGGAAGAATGTGGTCGTGGTTGAGAAGTCTCTCAACACAAAATGCATGGGATGGGAAAGAGTACCCACCTTGGAATTAAAAATGACCCAAGTTGCATTGAAATAGAGACAAACATGATTTGGTGGGTTTGCATAAGTGGTTGATAGACAAACTATTGCATGCAGAGAAGAGAGAAGAGGGGTAAATGGATTGGACTGGAGCATTTGGTAGAAGAAAAATAATCGAACTTCCCTTTATTCGAGCCCTATAATTTGTATGGAAGGTTCACCAAATTGTTGGGAAGAAGGGCGATGAATTCTCGTCTCATTGGGCACATGATAGACATCGTAAGGAGGATATTCTTGAGGGACTATGGAGAAATGAAGGGGAATCTTTATCTTGTGTCATTTTGAGCCAGTAGGAGAGGGGTTCAAAATTGTGGGGTTATAAGAACCAGTGAGGGGTTTCCTTGTGAAATTACTCTTGGATAGATTGCTAAATTACCCTTACTAGCTATGAGATTTTCCCAAAATTCACCCTGATGGTATCATGGTCTGGCTAGGGAGTGGCTAGTTGTAGAAAGGAATGTGCAGTTGAGCTTACGGTTGGGTGGAAAATTTCTCACCCTTAGTTATTTCAATGGAAAACCCCTACTTCAGATAAGTGTTCTTATCATGCTCAAAAAATTTACTTATAGCTTGGTTTATGGTGTTTTATAAATTATAAATGCATTTGGTTGTGAATGCTTATTGGTTGTAGTAAATTATATGGAAAGGAAATTATGCATGCCTCATTAAGATTAAATCTATTTTTTATACCTAAGGAATTTAAATGGATTTTCCTATGTATGCCTCTCATATAGTTCATCTTAGTCTGAATATCCTTACAATTATATTTTTGATGTGGTGGAGTGAGGAAATCATATGTTGTTTTTTTTTTTTTTTAAATAAAAAAGGGGTAGAGCCTGCTATATTAGATTAACAAAAAATTTGACAAGATATACAGTGGCATGGGTCTAAGTCACCAAAAATGCTGCCGATTACCGGAAACCAGCATAGGTGGAGAGCAAATAACAGTTGTATGATAGTAGCATCTGTCCTGCCTGGAGGAAACCAGGACAGATGTCTATAGTCCAAATAAACATAAAACAGTAACATAAAAAGACTAAAAACCAAGAGAGCATAAAAACCTAGGTACCCGGTGACCTGTCGCCATCTCCAGTCTGCCACATGGACCCAGCCGGGATGGAAAAAGCCTGCGCGCAGAGGGGGCACTTCCGCTGAGCTGGAACATTGGAATAAGTGTTGAGAAGCATGTCCAGGCACTGGCCCATGAGGAGGACCCTATGCTCCAGGTCGGAAATGTGGCCTCAGAGCTCAAACACCAGGGCCAGGTGCTCTACACGGAGGAGAGAGCCATGAAGACCGCCACCCACGTCCACTGTCGCATCACTTCCAACTTCGAACTCCCTCTGCTTCGCATACTCCCCTACAACCTTCCTCACCGAGCGAATGTTATCCACATTCAACTCTGCTCCAGTTGCCTGCAATCTGTTCTGGTAGGACTGTTATTATCTGTCCAAGGAACTTCTTCAACAATGCAGCCGGGGAACTCTTCGTCCAAAACCAAATTGGGTTTGCTTTCCTCCCGGCGGGTCGCCACTGTGGCGCGGGGCTCCTCAGTAGTCGACAGGTCCTCCATAAATGGGTTTTCATCCACGATGCAGGCAGTATATGCATCCTCTATTCCAGCCTCCTTCCTTGCTGTGGCCTTTTTTCTACAGCCAACTCCCAACTCAACAATGATGGTGAGAAACGCCAATTTCTCAGCCCGAACCTTCTTCTGAAGCATGGAGGTCGCCAATGCTAAAGCGCATTCCAATTTCTCTTTTCATCGCCTCTGCACCTTGTGGGCATTCCAGGCTGCGCCACGGAGAGGTCTGCCTCATTTTCTAGCCATAGTATCCTGGGAATGAATGAATGTACAGAGTGGTTGCAGAGATGAGCTGAAAATCCAGGACACGAGCGATTGCAGGTACAGAACACGAGCAGGCCGGCTCTGTCTCGGCACACACAAAGAAAAACTGCTCGGAAAATCCTTGCCAAGATGCAGCGTAAGGGTGGTGAGCCAGGACAAGAGGAGTGCAGGACTGCACCAGAGCATCCAAGCGAATAGCAGAGCCAAGGCTGGAGCAGTCCCGCTTTGTCCGAGCTCATAGGAAGACACATAACCAGACACCGAGGTCACCTAACCGTCTTTAACCCCTATCATGCTGAGTACGTAGTGGGTGTAAATGGTCGCGCGAGGGAGGAGTCCCTCTATTGTATGGCTGCTTCTATGGCCGTCCACCATCGTAAATGTGGATGTGTGGGTGGCGACCATCGACATTTAAACCCGGGCTTAGTGCTAAGCCTGGTGTCACCACATTGCCGCATGTCACCCCATTCGGGGGGAAATCATATGTTGTTAGAAGTGTATATCATGTTAATTACTACTAAGGTATTGTGATTGTGGTATGAGTACTTTTCTTGTCATTGTTGTAGAGATAGTGAACGCATGCATATTAAGTTTATATTTTAGGAAGGTCACTTTTGGTCTAATATTGTGGGCAATATTCAATTTGTCATAATAAACCTTATTCCATCGTGACATTTCCTCCTAACTCTTTCTATGACTTATCCCTATGATATTGTTTCCAAACAATGATTTTAGGTTGATTGGATATTAGTGTAAGTGTTGGTGTAATAAACTTATAAATGGTATGGCATGAGCAATCATTTGTCATGAGATATTTTATGAAATTTGTGTGCTTACTTTGTGACCCTCTTTGTTTATGAATTGTATGTATCTGAGGTTGTGACCAAGCATGTTACTATGAGCATGCTATATGGTGCAATTACTTATTGGTGTGTGTGTGTGTGTGTGCGCGCACACACGTGTGCTAACGTATATATCTAGAAGGATATACCCCTCCCCAATAAAATATTAATGATTTCTATGATGAATGAGGCTTTGTAATATACCAGATATAAAATGCATGTAGAACTGAAATAAAATTCTAGTAATGGCAGAATAACAACAATATAACCAGAAAATTCACCACAATAACACTGAAATGATATAAGAATAACAACAGAAATAACACTTTGAATCTGAAAGAAATGTTCACGGGCCTCTTCGAGGGGGCAACCTCCAGTTGAGAAGAGCTCTATTACAATAATATCCAAGCTAGGGTTCTCTTACCCTCGAATCCTATTTATACTAAAAATAAGCATCTAGAGGAAGATCCTTCTAGAAGCGAAAGCTTCTATTAGGTCTTCTTACATCCACCTTATTCTATTTTATTGAAAGGCCTTATTAATATTGACCTTTATTACATCCAAATATATTGTTCTACCTATGTGTGGGTTAGGACCCTAACATGTCATCCCCCTTAAAAACAACCTTGTCCTCAAGGATTGAGATGAGGAAATTGCTGTAGAATGGTAGCTGGTTCCTGAGTGGCGTCTGCTGGAGTTGTATCTTTCCACTGGACTAGCACTTTCTTGAAGGTTCTTTGACATAGGAGACTCTCACATTGGTCCAAAGCTGCTTCTGGTTGTATCCAAATGAATCCTTCTTCAACTAACTCTAGAAGGTTGGTTTGAATTTGGAAATTAGCTCCAATCACCTTCTTTAAGCATGAAACATGAAAAATAGGATGTATCTTCGAATGGCTAGGCAAAGCTAACTGATAGGCGACTTGTCCCACATGCTTGAGCATGGTATAAGGACCATAAAATTTGGGTGCTAGCTTCTGACAATGCTCGTCCTTGAGGGAAGTTTGCTTGTAAGGTTGCAGTTGAAGAAACACCTGATCCCCTTCTGCAAATTGACGTTCAGAGAGACCTTGATTTGCTTGTTGCTTCATGTGATTTTGTGCCATGACCAAATTCTCTTTGAGGGTACGGAGAATAGCCTCTCGAGCTATAAGTGTTAGGTCAACCGCTTGGACCTTCGAGGCACCCGGTAAGTATGAGAGAACTAAAGGTGGCTTCTGTCCATATACTGCTTCAAAAGGAGTCATGCGTGTATTTGTATGGTATGAAGTGTTGTACCATCATTTAGCTAGGGGTAACCATTGAGCCCACTGATTTTGCTTTTCTGAGGCAAAACACCTCAAATATGTTTCCAAACACTTGTTGACAACTTTCGTTTGTCCATCAGTCTGGGGATGATAAGCTGTGCTGACATGCAATTATGTGCCTTGTATCTTGAACAACTCTTGCCAAAAATTGCTTGTGAAAGTTGGGTCGTGATCAGAAACAATAGAGTGTGGAATGCCATGAAGCTTGAAGACCTAATCCATGAAGATTCGAGCCACCATGGATGTTGTAAACGAGTGTTGAAGGGCACAAAAATGAGCATACTTGGAAAGGCGATCAACAACCACCATGATGACAGATTTATTTCCCGATTTGGGTAAGCCGGTAATAAAATCCATAGAGATATCCTTCCAAATAGCAGGTGGAATTGGGAGTGGTCTTAGTGTGCTTGGTGATTTGAATATTTATCCCTTGTTGCATTGACACACATCACATTCAACTACAAAATTATGAATGTCCTGTTTCATGCCATCCCATAAAAATGAACGTTTGACCTTGTCATAGGTTTTGGTGAACCCAGAGTGCCCTGCTGTGGGTGTAGAATGAAGCTCAGAAAAACTGTGGATTTAAGCTTTGATTGTTTACTTAAATACAAATGGCCTTTGTATCAAAGTTCCTCATGGAGCCAAGAGTACCCTGGGGAAGTTGGAGCATTGGACTGCAATTGCTGGATCAACTGCGAACTTTTGGGATCTTGTAGCCATTCCTGGCGAACGGCTTGGAGCCAATCTGGTACAATGAATGAAAGAGAAAAAAAGGATCCTTCATCTTCATATTTTTGGGAAAGTGCATCCACAACCACATTGTATTTTCCTTTCTTATAAATGATCTCATAATCATATCCAAAGAGTTTAGTCACCCGTTTTGGTTGTTCTGGGGAGGAAATGTGTTGTTCCAGAAAATACTTGAGGCTTTGATGGTCTGTCTTAATTTGGAACCGTTTCCCCAATATATAAGGATGCCACAGATCCATGGCATGCAAAATAACCAACATTTCCTTTTCATAAATAGATTTTTCTAGATTTCTTTCAGATAGTTGCTTGCTGGTAAAGGCCAAAGGTCAACCATCTTGCATAAGGACAACACCAATTCCTTTCCCTGAGGCATCACATTCCAACACAAAGGTCTTTTTGAAATCGGGAAGGGCGAGGACTGGAGTGGTGCACATGGCCATATTCAAGGTTTGAAAAGATTGAGCAGCGGCTGGAGTCCAAGTGAAAGAGTTCTTTTTTAGGAGAGCAGTGAGAGGTGCTGCAATCTTCCCATAATTCTTAACAAACTTGTGATAATACCCTGTTAAGACTAGAAATCCATGCAAGCTCTTAAGAGTCTTTGGGTGAGGCCAATCTTTCATAGCTTCAATCTTTTTAGGATCCACCCTGACGCCATATTTTCCAACCAAATGACCCAAGTATTCTACTTCTGAGGCGCCAAAAGCACATTTAGACTGTTTCATGAAAAGTTGGTGCTGAGAGAGTAGATGGAGAACTCGATCCACATGAGCAAGATGGTATGTCCAGGTTTTTATATAGATGAGGATATCATCAAAGAAAACTAAGACAAAATGGCAGAGAAAAGGATGGAAGACATGATTCATGAGGCTTTGGAAGGTGGAGGGGGAATTACACAAGCCAAAGGGAATGACCAAAAACTCATAGTGGCCCTCATGAGTTCTAAAGGTAGTATTGGGGATATTTGCCTCTTTCATATGTATCTGGTGGTAGCCTGAACAAAGATCCAATTTTGTGAAGAATTGGGCGCCACTCAATTCATCCAGGAGGTCATCAATGAAAGGAATGGGGAATTTGTCTTTGATGGTAAGTTTGTTGAGGGCACAAAAGTCAGGACACATTCGCCAAGAAACTTCTTTCTTCAGGACCATGAATAAAGGAGATGAATAGGGGCTCGTACTAGGGCGGATAACACCTGCATTAAGGAGTTCCTAGACCATTTTCTCAATTTCGTTTTTTTTGGAAAAGGGGTGACGATACAGATGGATATTGGGAGGAAGGCTTCCGGGTACAAGGGGAATGGAATGATCATGAACACCACAGGAAGGAGGGAGGCCTTGGGGAGTGGAAAATACCAATTGATGTTTAGAAAGGATGGCTTGGAGGTCTTGCAGTACCAAGGGTGTCTGTGTTGCTTGTATGGCATGGAGTTGGGTGATAACACCAAAATGACAATTTTTGAGAAGATTTTCCATGCGATGGGAACTAATGATCTCAGGTGAACCAACGGTGATTCCTTGGAACTTATATTGGTGGCCCTCCTGATTGAATTGCATGGTTAAGTCTTTAAAATCCATGAGAATGGGACCCAAAGTCCTTAGCCAATCTACACCCAACACAAGGTCACAACCTCCCATGTCGATAGCAAACATATGGGATTTCAGGTGGTAGTCACCAATTTGGAGACACACAATTTCACAATGCCCTCCACATTTCATGGAACCACCATTGGAAATCATGATTTGGAAATTATTGATGACATGGATGTAGAAATGAGTTTCTTGGGCAATGCAGCGATGAACAAAATTATAGGTGCTGCCACTATCAACCAGAATGATGACCTTCTAATGCTTGATGTAACCGATTATCTTGAGGGTTTGGGGAGCGGAGAAGCCAGTGAGAGCATTGAGGGAAATGATTGGTTCTACTTCGGGAGGGTCTGAGGGAGGGGTTATGTCAGTGGATTCAGGTGATTCATACATAGAGGGAGTTTCTTCATCTTCTTCCGAAATCTCCTCGGAGATGGCCATAAAAATCTTTTGTTCTTTACACTTGTGGCCCGATAAATATTTATCATCACAGTTATAACAAAGGCGTTTGAGTTGGCGTTCAACCATTTCAGCCCAGGTTAATTTTTGGATCTTTAGTGGAGTAGAGGGAGCAGTGGGATTTACTAGTTTAGGGTGAGGGATGAAGGAGGGTTTGCAGTTTTGAGAAGATACAACCTGTTGTGCTTCTTTATCTCTTTTGGTATCTTCCACCCAACTCTCAGGCTAAGCCATGAGGACATGGGCCCGAATTTCATCCTTGAGGCCGCTGATAAAACACTCTCGGAAAAAGGCATCAGACATCCCCTCTATTCTAAAATCCAGGCGCTCAAAGGAAGCTATAAATTCTTCCATTGTTCCTAATTGTTTCAGCTTTGTCAAACGGCCCAAATGGTTGGTGTCAATGTCAAAGCATTCATAAATCTCTTCCACAAATTGTGTCCAAGCAATATACCCTTGACGCGAATTTTTTCTCCATTGCCACCATTACCAACGTTCTTGATCTAGATGGAGAACACCATACCGGAGTTTGGCCAAGTCATCTGTAATGCTGTGTAAAGAGAAGTAATGTTCCATTTGGGTTACCCAACCAGTGGGGTCCAAGCCATCAAATTTGGTCACATCCACCCGTGGAAGCCGTAGGTCACATTGAAAGTGATGGTTCTGCAAGGTATGGGAATGAGAAGAATGGTAACCTTTAGTATGTGGGGGTGAGTAAGAGGAAGGGTTATCTTTAGGGATATGTAGTTTGGTGTAGAGTGCCGAAAAGACTGATTCAAGCTGGGCGGTGAGGTCTTGTTTGATTTTGCCCATTGAGGAATGCATGGTTGTATTGATGGAGACAACATTGGCATTGAGTTGTTTCACTTCTTGTTGGGTCTCAATGGGACCAGATTGCAAGGTGTTGAAGATATATTCCAAGTCTTGGCTATGAGTATGGGCCATGAGGATGGGGGAACTGAAAAGGGGCGGGCAGGGTAAAATTTTTTTGCCAAAAAAATGATATGGATGAATGTGATAAGGGTGAAGAGATGAATCCAATGGAATAGGTCTGAAATAATGGTTATACTCCGTTCTGAAGAATGGTTACAGAGTTATACTCCAGTCTGAATAATACTGCAGAGAGGAAATGCCCAAATTCTTAACCAGAAATAAATGTGTATTTACTTGGCAACCCGAACACAATTGCGCGACAATAGATCTTGTCTGTTTTAATTTGTTTATGTTTCTATCCCCCAAGGGTTAGGTATTCAAGGGTTCTATAGACAAGGGTTTTCCCTGTGCTATAGCTCTCTAATATATGTGTGGGGTCCAACAGTAGTACTCATCCCAATATCTCAAGGCACTAACTAAGGAGGATAGACCGTACCCTTAGCCATACTACCCGACTACCCAGGTACTAGAGAGTATCTTTCTGAGTGTTGTTCTCAGTGACATTATAGAAATCAAGTGACCGATCGGTTTATCTAAAGAGGGCTTCAGGTAATCTAGGCCGATCCATACACAGGTGATGTCTGATGCACTACCACTCGAAGGGGTACCAACAGGGGTTACAAGGGTGGCCAACATATGTGCGCTTAAGTTCCACTTGTATTTCTTGCATGTATGAATCCCTCAACCGCAGGTTTATGCGCGTAACGACATATCTCTGTGGCTTAAAGACGCCAGAATACGTCTCTACCCTGAAAAAAATAATTTAACCCACACTTTTTGCCAAGGAAAGTGCTCTGATACCACTTGTAATATACCAGATATAAAATGTATGCAGAACAGAAATAAAATGCTAGTAATGGCAAAATAACAACAATATAACCATAACATTCACCACAATAACACTGAAATGATATAAGAATAACAACATAAATAACACTTTGAATATGAAAGCAATGTTCACGGGCCTTTTCGAGGGGACAACCTCCAGTTGAGAAAAGCTCTATTACAATAATATCCAAGCTAGGGTTCTCATACCCTCGACTCCTAATTATACTAAAAAGAAGCATCTAGAGGAAGATCCTTCTAGAAGCGGAAGCTTCTACTAGGTCTTCTTACATCCGCCTTATTCTATTTTATTGAAAGGCCTTATTAATATTGACCTTTATTACATCTGAATATATTGTTCTACCTATGTGCGTGTTAGGACCCTAACAAGCTTACCAATCTTTTGAGTTGAAAGGCAAGCCTGAACATCTCAAACCAAAGTAAAAGTTATTAATAAAATAAAAGGACTAAGATAAGGATCATAGGGACTTGAGATTATTGTCATCCTAAATCTATTTTGGAAGGGTAGATATACACCTATGTTGAGGCTTAAAATCTTGGATACACATCCATTATACTTGAGTGTAACCTATCAATGTGATGCCTAGACTTTCTCTTGTATACTTAAACCATTTTTTTCTTAATTATTTAGATAAATTTTAGATGACCTGGACAATTCAAGAAGGCATTGGAGAAGTGTATACCCCTCAAGGAAATCACTTAGAAAAAAATTGGAAGTTCTAGAAGATCTCTAGAAAAATTGTAAGGAAAACTTGGGAATTTTCTATGTATCGCATGAAGTTGTTCTTCATGCAATATAGGGTGTATCACACGAAGAAAATCTTCATGCAATACCACCCATATCTCATCAAATAAATATTTCATGCAATATGGTGGAATAAACCAAGTCTAGAGGAGATACGTTGCTTGATTTGATTGATTGTTGGGGCAGTGAAAAGTTTGAGTGATGCGATGTATCACACCGCAGAATTTTGTGGTGCAAAATGCCACACCCACAAACATTTGTGGCATGCAAAACAATGTTGAGACCAAGTAAATTAATGTCACATTACCCAAATTTTTGAGGATGCAATTTCGAAGAAGGGGCAAGAGAAAAAGGGAGAAAAAAGAATGGTAGAAAACAAAGTTCAGGCTTATAAAGAAATTTGGAAAGTTTTCCTTGTTGAATGAAGCAAAGTCTTTGTGCGATGAAATGTATTAAACGAAGAAAAACTTATTTAGTTTTGAGGATACTAGTTAGTTAATTACTATTTTAAACCTTATTAAAATTCATTTAAGGATTAAGAGAATATGGATTAAAGATGGACCAGAGATACATTTTCTTGATTAAATTATTGAGAAATGGGGGAGAAAGTCATTCTTTAAAATACAAATATTATTTAAAACAAGTTTAAAGAGAAAATATGAGTGGACCTAATGGTTAAGAACATGTGTTTCCTCCTTGGAGATCACAAGTTCAAATCTAGAGGGGGTTAGGGTATGTAAACCTCTGTAGACTTTAGCAATCAAATCGTTGTGCGGAGGGGGTCCCTTGTCCCACAAACAAGGGGGTCTCATACACCAATTTGGTGTCTAGCTTGGATGTGACCTTAAAATTAGATTATTTATTATTTATAAATTTATAAATAAATTGATAATAAAAGAAAATTAAATTATTTTGTGAATATAATCCAAAAAAGAAAAAAAATATTCCCCGGATGTGGGTGTCCCCACGCTCCACCTGGCGATCAACACAAACCTCTCCATCATGTGTATCAATGGACAAGTGTGCTCCACCTATCCCTCCCCTGATGCACATTAATTCACTACTTACCTCAAGGCGTTGGGCCTTAACTCTGCCACCTGGTCCAACTCAACTCCTGCAAGGCTACAGTGCATCGGCTTAGATCGAACACATGCAGAAGATGAGGGCATTGAAAGCCCAAGACTTAATCAATTCTCATTCCAGAAAATTCCATACCATCTCCCTCTATCGGCTCTGGCACAACTCCACAATTTGTGGTGACTATGTTATCTACATGTGGTTGTGGCTCACCCTCCTTCCTGTGCACCGCAAGCTCCAACTCTTGCAAATTCCCCCCTGAAAGCATGCCACCCATAGCCTGGGAAGAGTAGGTCGTGGAGGTTGTGTGTCCTCAACACATCCTCTGCCCTTCATGGCTAACCAGGAAGGCTACGACCACACAATGCCAAAATCTCTTCGACAGCTGCTAGATGACTGGAAGGAAGAATTAACAGGATCTCTCCCATCCACTCAATGCACCCCAAGTCATCGAAGCAGCTATTGGGTCATGAAAAAAATCCTCGATCGCTCCCTCCTTAGTCTCTCGGGTCTGTTCATCCCGAGCCCTCCCAACTCGCCTCGCTCACCTCACCCCCCAGTGTCATACCCCCTCCTTCATAAGCCCAACCCAGTAACTCATCTCCTCCAGAAAATAACGGTAAGCTTGTGGCATAGGCTCACCCTAGCAAGAAGAGCTCGCAGACGACTCCCTTCATCAAAAGCATAGGCCTTCCAATCAAAGAACCAAGCTTAGACAACTCCAACTCTTCTAGTGACAGTGACTTTGACGACTGCCCCATTATGGAATAAATCCTTCCAGACAACCCTACAAATGCTCTCGGGAAGAATGTTTAATTCTCAAGCTCGTGTTTATTTACAGGTTTCACAGTTTTGTTTAGTCTCGATTTTCATGACAGTTATTACATTGCCAAACACTTTAATTGTGTTTGTAAACCTGGTTTCCCTTCAAATGACAGGTAAGATTGTCAAGTTTTTTCAGCTTAGTTTCCCAAATAAGGCAAGCCTCAGTTTCCAGGTTGTTTTTGTCAACTTCCCGGGCTGAACATCCTTCTGCTCATTTCTAGTTTTTTATTTATATCAATACTATATTTATAATAGAATAGTTTCGGAATTTACAGTATATAGAGAGAAACAAATTGAACAAAATCTTAAAATATATATGATAAATAAAGTAAAAAATAAAAATTGTTTCCTTTTCAAATACATATACATGTCTTATAAAAAAAAATATAAATTTAGTTTTCATAAAATGAAATTTAATTTTCATAAAATGGAATTTAATTTTCAAAAAATGGAATTGTATAATTGATTAATTAAAAAAATAAAATTTTAATTTTAAATTATGAAATAAAAATAAATAAATAATTTAAATTTATAAATATAAAAAATTTGTAAACTATAAATATTATTATTTGTTTTATTCTTTATTTAATAAATTCAAAAATTATATATATATATATATATATATTTTTTTTTT
>JZKD02S0676134.1:251932-265546 GCA_000966675.3 Picea glauca
TAGTATTCCTACCTTAGAGTACCTTCGATGGGATTTTTTACATTTATTGCAATGAATGTGGTTGATATTTCATGTTGGGAAAATTTGTTTGTTTGCCAAAGGATCAATCATGTAGTTATGTGTAGATTGTGCATAACTCAAAATGTAAAGTCGCATGAATGCATTAAAACCCCAATTTATATAGTTTTTGGTGATCTAATGAAGGTGGTGCATAATTTCCATGGAATAGTGCTCATTTATGTTGTATTGATGAATTTTTGGGTGATAACCTATATAGCTTCATGAACAATTTTTAGATGATAACAATTTCCCCCTGATGTAAGAGGTTAGGAGAAAAAATATAGCCAAAATACATTATGGTTTTTATGTCACTGAAGATTGTGACCTGATTCCTTGTAGAAAGAGAGAGACCATGGAGATAAGAACATACCATAGAAGAAGAAGGAGATCCCACCTGTAAAAGATAATAATCCATAGAAATTTTATTGCTTTATAAAAATGAGGAAGGTATGTCCCATGCTTGTGCAATGACCAAAAAGGAATTTGCAATAGTAGACAAAATAATGAAGGGTCTTGTCTAAGCATAAGAAGTGTAAGAGCACTAATGATGTTGTAGCTAGATAATCGATGAAGAAAAAATATGCATCACCCTTGGGGGTGTTGGTAATAGTAAAGTGTTGTTTTAAGAGAGCATTCCATGGAACCTGAAATGAACACATGCGATGAGTGTTTGTACTTGATGGCATTGATGGCCTATCAATCCCATAGATCTTTGTCAATCATGATGATTTGGTGGTGTGAAAGGTATTAAGATTCCCTTAAAAAGGATATCACAATGAACCCCATGGCTTGAATTGATTTGGTTGATTACAACCTTCTCAAGTATTTTGACTTCACTTTGATACACTCCCAAGAGGATATATTGGAGTTTCTCATATGTATGTTGATGCCCAATCATTGGGAATTTGAGGTATTAGGGAAGATTGTAGAGATATTTTTTGAGGTAGATATATACTTTGTTATGGGGCTCTCCATTCAAGGGGAGATACTAGAGGTGATCCCATAGATGGAGGGAAGGATGATTGTCTAGGAGTTGGTTGTGAGGTATTGCAACAATGATGGGCCAATGAGAGAGGGTTCTATCCAAATTGATGATACTTGATATTTGGCCACTTGAGTAGTGGTAGTGATGGTGGTGTGGATCTATGGATCCTTGGGTACACAGTGGATTACTAGTGCCCATATGATGATTATTGAAAGGGTGCTCTAGGTCCATCACTATTCATGTGCATCCCTTATTAGGGAGGCCATGTTTTCCTAGATAACATGATGTTGGATGGATTAGGATGGGTGGTTTTCCTTTTTCTCACTCCTGTATTATTTCTTGTTTGAGCAGGGAGTTGTCCTGCACCCGTAGATAAACTTTGGATTTGACTGGGCCAAGAGAGCCCCATATGAGATTATGGGGATATCTCCTCATCTGCAAGGGTGGAGGGGAGGTATTTCACTCCATGATATTAATGTTGGTGGATTTAGATACCATAGATCATATGTTGCGATGGACTATTGTCATGATCCTGAGATGGTGCTTCCTCTGGGAGAGGTTTGGGGTCCGAGAGGTGAGTAGTTGTATGATTTTTTACTCCACTTTTATCTTTTATTGCAATACTTTGTTTATGGATTATTATCTTACACATAACTAATGGGTAATCTATTTTTGTGATTACAAATGTTGGACTATGAGGGAGGGATATCCCTATTGTGAGGGACAATCATGCACCGATAACAACAATGAGACCAGAAGTAGGAGTGATCTAGGATATTTTCATCGATGACATTTAAAAGAATTACATTAAAGAGTGTAAATGAAATCTTATGTGCAACATAATTAAAGATGACATAATCATGGAGAAAATATGAGAAGGAGAGAAAGAACACAAGACATGATAACAGATTTCGTCCCAAGAATGGACTACAACTTCGGGCCTACTTCGAAGTGGAGACGCTTTATATTATCTCAAAAACTAAAATTGGAACAAATACATCATTATACCACAAGTTTGAAAAATGGCCTTCAGATCCATTGCTCTGATGCAAAATATGATTACACCAGTGAAATCATGGCGAGGAGTAGTGAAAAATCGACCGTCAAATCATCTCAATCTGACATCATCACCTTCAGGCCCTGTTGGGCTCTCTACCTCAAAAATCATGCCAGCAAACTGCAATTAATACTCCTGTACTTGCATAAAATTCCATGCATGTACATACCTGAGCGCAGACCCATGAACATGGAAAAAGGTTGGGTTTAAGTAATAATTTGGGTGGACTAAGCAATGATTCCGTTGGTCGGATTGGTGAGTGGAGGTTTAATCAAGTATGTGGTTGGGGAGATATCGAGGTCAAAACCATGGGCCTCCCCATTTTGGCATCCATTATAACTTGTATTTAAATATCGATTTAAACAACTATATTAAAATTCAATCGACCACCATTTGTTATAACTCTCATCGTATTACCGTTGGTGACACCCCTTATTTGACTTTTGCACGAATCACCATATTAAATGTGACTCATCGGTTTTGGTATGCCACTGTGATTTATGGGTGTGGTCGTCGGGATATGGGGTTGTCGGTCGATCCAGTCATTGGATCAAGAATCGGCCATAATATTTTTTTTTATTTGTCTGGATCGGGCCCTCCTTGGGTGTTTCAAGGGTGCCATGTGGCGCCCTACCACTTGTCGAACCTATCTAGTCAACTTGTTGAGTACGTGGCCATGTGTCATGTTGTCGATATTCCAAGTGGAATCTCCTGGGTGGTGCCACATTGTGCCACGTGTCACTTGTCAATTGGCCCAAGTGGCCACTAAAAGTGCCAAATCATCATGTCATGTGTCAGCATGTCATGCTGCCACATGTCATGATGATGTCATGCTGACATCACCTCTACATAGTTGGTTGTTGACATCATTTATACAAATGTTGATGTAAGTAGGTTGACTTTGACTAGGTTGACCTCAAATTTGACCATCCATAGCTTCTTCATTCATACTTTGTTTGAGGTGTCGTTTGCACCGTTGGAAATCTTGCGATGAGCTCTTTGACTTGGCATTTTTTTACTGAGATTCAAGGACTTTGAATTTTTTTCCTTTTAGATCCTCCTGGATCATTCCTCCCCACTAAGAATCTTATGGGCCTCCAAAATCCTCATCAATCAACAAGAATGTGAGGTAATTTCTCCCTCACTTTATCTTTCTCAATCCACCGTTCTTTACTTGGATGTGTGCCCTTCACGCCCACTCGAAGATATTCTACATCATCCATGTGTGAAATCCTCATCCTTCTATATAGGATGATATCTTCCTTCAACTCATCCAATTACTTAGGACAAAACTCATCCACTGAAGGTACTGAAATACTCTCCTGCTAATCCATGATCATTGGAGGCTCGTAAAGTTTCAGGTTCTCTACATTTACAACTGAGTATATCTGCATGTACAGTGGTAGATCAAGATGAAAGGCATTTGTGCCAATTTCCCCCAAGATGGTGAAGGGTCCATATATGATGGGATTGAGCTTATTTCCTCTTCCCTTCAACTGAAATCTATTTATGTGGAACCACACTTGATCTCCCCCTTGAAATTGGTGATTATCTATGTGCCTGTCATCCCACAACTTGGATGTTTGTTGTAGGAACCTCGGAGCAAGTGAACCAATGTTTTGTTAACAACCTATATCTGTATGTCGGTCTGTGGATGGAAAGAAATACTCCTCTTCATCTTGGTGTCCATCATTATCCACAAAAAATTTCCAAGGAATCGAGTGTCTCGATCCGAGATAATGGATGTGGGCAATCCAAAGTGGACCCATACATGATGAAAGAAAAGAGGAGTAGTTTGCTTAGCAATGATATGTTTTTTACATGGCATCAAGACACATGTCTTGCTAAACCTATCCACTACTACATGAAAGTAGTCATGATCCATTTTTGACATAGGAAACCCCCCTACAAAATCCAAGGAGATACTCTTCCAAGGATGAGAAGGAATAGGGAGTGGTGTGTACAACCCCAATTTTCTATTAGTGGGCTCAAAAATTCACAACACTCACCCCTTTACATTCATGGTTACAATTACATTCATTCAAGGAAAACATAACCTCAACAAATACATTACAATCCTCTCTATCCCAAAATTTCTAAATACAATAGAAGTGTAAGCTTCTTCAATTACATGCATTTTCTCAATGGTAGGAATACAAAGTTTACCCAAATGGTAGAATATTTTGTCCTACAACCAAAATATTTTCACCTGCAAGCCATGGATTAGCCTCTCAAATACATCTTTGAAGACTTCGTTAGTAGCATATTTTCCAACATAGCTAACATAAGCATTCTTCAAAACAACAGATGCAATACTAGGAGTTCTAAAAAGTATATTTTCTCTCATGGCATATGCACTAGTATTGGTTGCAACCTTGAATGGTTGTTGAAGGTCCAGTAGAGCTAGTATTGGTGCGGGATTGATATTTTCTCCCAAAGTGTCGAAGGCCCTTTTTTGTCCACCTCCCAACTGGAAGACTTGTCTTATATCAAGCATTTCATTTTTATGTAAAGGATTAAGAGAATTGAGAGCATTAGACTTATCATGATCTTTGGTTTTTACAATCATAAGCACAAGGTTCTTACAAGTATGTATAGCTCTCTTCATTTGACCTGAAATAATAGTTAATGGGTTAGCTTCTCTGTTGTGATCCCTAACAATATATTCCACTCCATATTTTGTGAGATGATATTTGTTATATTTTCGAAAGAATGTTTATTTTCTTTCATAAAGATAAGGACTTCCTAATACAATTCCATAGATATCCAAATGAACCACATCCAAATCAACCTCATCTATCAACTTAGAAGCAATAGCAAACCTCAATCGACACTGACTGGTAACCTAAAGTTTTTCATTATCATGCACCCAACCAAGAGGGTAAGGTTTTTGGTGAGGTATTGTGGTTAATCCCAATTTCTTTGCAATCTCTTCAGATATCAAGTTAACTTGTGAGCCCAGATCAAACATAGTTTCCACTTTTCTGTGTTTGGTCACTACTCTTATGTGGAATAATTCACTTCTTCTTTAATCATTTTCAAGATATGGAATTGTAGAACTTGAACTAGTATGAAAGGAAACTTTACCTTCTAATCCAACTATTGTGATCTTTTCCTTGTCACTTGAGTTGGAACCTAGGTCTTATTGCATGGTAGCAACAGTTTTATGCTTCCTTTGGCCACCAAATCACTTCGGTCTTAACTATGGATGCAACTTCCAACGATGTTCATCATCTGTTAGGTGTTTTATATGTACTAAAAAAGACACCAAACTACCCTCAATTAAATTGTCAACCCGGGGTAAGTAAACTTAGAGTTGTAGAAAAATACATGCCAAAGGTAAAAAGGTTGGTAGGAGTATAGTCTAACTACGGAAAGCAACTATCTAGGGATAATCTACTCAAGCAAACCTATCTAATGAGAAAAACCTACTAAGCAAGTTGAAACTAGGTAACCTAAGTACTTTTGGGCCAAGGACTGATGGATAGTTCCTAAGAAAGCGAATGAAAAATCTATGTAAAGAAAACTAGTTCATGACAGTAAGCAAAGGTAAACTACTAAGCATACTAAGAAAATGACAAAAGCAGACTTCTTTAACTTGCCAACTTGTATCCAATGAGCAACTACCCTATGAAAGAAAATGCATAAGCAAGTAAGAAAAAACACCTATCTAACCTATTAAAGAAAATAGACAAGCAAGCAAAAACACCTAACTACCCTACTAAAGCAAATAGACAAGCAAGCAAAAACACCTAACTAACCTATTAAAGCAAATAGACAAGCAAGCAAAAGCATAAAGTAAAAGACAAGTAAGCAGAGACTTCTCATTGAACAACTATCTAGCCTAAGAGGCAAGTGAACTAAATGGCTAATGAAAAACTATTTCTCTTGCATGAAAGGAAATTTAAATGCTCAATGCAATGCATGAAAGGAAATCTATTCTATTGAAAGCAAGAAAGACTATCAACTAAACTTATGAAAACAAGAAACTATCTCTTCTAACTTATGAAAGCAAGAAACTAGCTTTAACTTATGAAACAATCAAATGTAAGGCTGGTGGTTGTGCGAATGCCTTTGGTGGTGACGGATGATATCTCGATGACACTTGACAACAAAGGACAATTCTAATGGTATAAGCTCAATACTAATTTCAATGGAAAAATGAAAGGTGTGAAGTAAACAGTCCAATGAAAACTTAGCCATGATAAAAGTAATGTTAAATACCCTRCATATTCATGTAYAAACCATCAACATCATGATGAGATCATCATTATCTAATTAAGAAATTCAATTGCATCTTAATCTATGAAAGGAAATTGCATGAAAGGAAACTATACTATGTCTAGTTTAATCATTCAAGCTTTGATAGAGAAAATGACTGAAAACAGAAATTAAAAACATGATATTAAAAAGTGAATTGACAATTACATTTAACCAATAACTAAGCAAGTGAAATCTATCTAAAGCTTAAGTAAGCAACCTATGATTAAAAAACTGGAAGCAAATCTATCCATCCATCAATCTTTGTCAGAAGAAACTCAGATTAAAACTATGCTCTGTTCTAACTAAAAATCTGTTCTAAGATTGACTGTAAAAATATAAAAGAAAGCACAATTTAACATCTATGTTGCACACGGGGTTAGTATAGTGAGAGAGAGACTTGCAATCCTTTTCTATTCTACGAAATCAACACATACTAACACATATCATCATCTAACCTGCAAAAAGAAGTAAAACTGTAAGCTACAACAAACTAATTAGCACAATAAAAATATACATGTACAAAAAATAAAAAGAGAGCAATTTAAATTAGGAAATGAAAAATAAACATGAAGACAGTTACCAGACTGTTGGTGGGCCTCCCAGCAAGTCGTGGTCACTCTCTAAAAGCACACCACAAGCTTAGCAGGCCAAATTTACCATAAAAATCCAAAAACACAGTTTTGGCACTATTCTGGCAATGTAAAACTAGAAACAGAGAAAACACATTTTTCAGGCAATTCTGATGCTTATGCTACTTGGTTAACAATCTAATGAGTATCCTACTAGTATTTATAAGCTTACAACCCAGGTGGTCGACCACAGGAGGGTCAAACCACCTCTAAATTTGGCAAATTACATTAAATGCATCAATAACTAACAAAACAGAGGAACCCAATAAGCATCCTCTTTGGACAACTGAAATCGAGTTGTCTTGAGATTAGTAGCTGGAGGGGGCAATGACAAACAAAACCCATGTGCTCGATTTGTCCACCACTGGCCGCCAATACCATAACCACCAACTTGCCTTGTGTTTTTGTGCAATACTAGATCAAGTGCCGGATCAAGTGTCAGAACAAGTGTCAGACCAAGAAACATCGTGTGTTTTGCCCTGTAACAGCAGAAAAACATGAATTAACTCTTGGAAACCATAAAATATGATAAATTAAACTTGATTGAATCACAAAACATGAATTATACGTACCTCATGTTGATTATATTATTTTACCATAAAATTATTCAAAAATCTCCTTTGAAAGATAAAAACGCATATATACATATGGAAAAAAGTGTATAATAACGTCATGAAGATGATCATATCTCGGGCCCAACATACCCTCACACCTACGATTTCGCAGGTCCCACTGCAAACAAAAAGAAGTCATCCCTCAGAACTAGGCTTGCTGAGGAGGGTTGGCTTTAGAAGCCTCTCCTTCTTGCTGTGTAGGCTTAGCCTTGTGCCTCTTATGTTTCTTTAATTGTGCTCTTAAGTTGTGGTTAGATTGGGTCATCCCATCGACCAACCACTGAAGGGAGTTAACTTTTTCCTAAAGGACTACATTGTCATGATGAAGGTGTGCATCTATTGTCTTCCTGTCCTCTAATTGTTGGAGAAGCTGATGGTTTTCCCTTTGTAGCTCCTCTATAGTTGGGGCATAATCAATGATCTCCGAGGAAGGCTTAGGTCCTTTGAGAGATGTGGTCAATTTATCAAATTTAGGATCAAGAGTGGGCATGGGTGAAGTAGGTGTGATGGGAGATTGGAAAGGAGAGGTAGGTTCTTATTTTGTTTTCCTTAGTGGCTCTAATCCATCCACAAAGACTTCTCTAGGTTGCTTATGAGGGCTCTCAAGGTCAAAGGATACTTGGATAGGATCTGAAGCAGGTGGAGGCTTTGCATAAGGCTTGGTTCTTATGTTCTGGGTACTCTTCCGAAAGGGTCCCTTACCAAATCGGTTGGCTCCTCTCTTGTTTGTGGGAATGATGGGAAAGTCTTGCTTCATTACTTCTTGTGGCTTCTTAGGTGTAGGATCAAGATAAAATGAAGGCATTGGGGGGTCAACAATAGGCTTCTTTTGGTCTTTGTTCTTGGTCTTTTCCCCCGATGAAGAAGTAGGAATATCAACAAGCTTTTGGTATTGTTTCGGAAAAGAGGGAGTTTGTGCAAGGGAGTTTGGAGTTTTTGGAGAGTGAGGCTTGGATGGAGAGGTAGTTTTTAGGATAAGTGGATTTTTTTCCGGTCTTAACTGTCAAGTGAGGATTTGCAAATTGGTAGATAAAGGCATCCCAACTTTGCCCCTGCTTCTCTAGTTCGATAAGAACGAGGAGTTTGATCAAACCGTGGTGGGAGAGACTATTGTGGGGGTTGGTCACATTTTTCCTCACTTGAGAGGACATTTTCTCCAAGCTTTTGAGAAAATAAAAAGGGAAGTTTAAAGGTTTATTGAACAGAAAATGAGCCAACAATCTAAAGTGACAAGCTTTGAAGGTGGAGTATCTACCTTCACATGTAATTAACCGTGTGATGATGATACGGGGATTGACAAATTCTGGCTTTATCCACTCCTTAGCATAACCTTTCGCTCCTGAAATGCTCTCGAATTCGGGCTTAAACACCCTGTTGTAACTTGAGCGCGACAATTGATGATTCTTGAACCACCTATCTCCCATTCTTGGAAGTTTTGTTGCAGCAACAATTGACTCTTCTGTGACTGCAAAATTGAGAGACCCTACATGTGCTATCCTTCCATCAAAACCAATTGCAAATTGCATAGAAAGACCGTCATCATGGCCTTGCAAACTCGGTAGAAATGGACCCCAGCCAACATGCAAGAACACTTCCCTACACTGTGTGAATTCTGTAATGGAAAACAATTCTGCATAGAAGGAGGGTTCGTATCGCTTGGGCATTGTGACAGGGTTTGAATTCACCAAGCAAGGGCTAAATTGAGCCACACAAAGACACTAATTGGGCATGGTCCGAGTGCAATTAGAACAGAGGGAAAATTTTACCAAGAAAGGGTGCAAACAGGCCAAGAAATGGCATGGGTTTAACACATCTGAGTGTGATTATAAAAGAGGGCGAATTTGGCAGAGGTTGGGCGCGATTTCTTAATGCAGGGTGGAGAAATTGGCAAGGGAAAATGAAACAATAGAGTGCCCAACCCGATTTTGGATTCTCTTATGGTGGAGGATATTGCCCACATGTGCGCGCGAGCTGCCATGTGTCTGAGATTTGAATTTGATGGCAAGATTGAGAGCAATGGAGTGGTGCGTACTTAGATCAATGTCCAAGTATTTTGACTTGGACATTTTATCATAACCATATGAGGCATCTTTTAATCAATGCCTGTAACAAATTTAATTAAATGTGATTAAATTCTAGTTCCCTGGAATCTAGGACAATTACTGGTATGCAATGCAATGGCACTTCAAATGGCACTTTAAACGACATTGCATCCGACACCTCATCCGATACTTCATTCGTTACTTCATCCGGTACTCCTGTGTTAAGTGCATTTTCACCTCTTTTAATGGACAACCTGCAATTTTGAAGTATTTTTGACAACCATAGTGGTTAATGAGCAGAGGCAAAGTGCTCCATGCTTACTCATTCTTCTTGTATATGACATATAGTGTTAAAACCTATAATAAACGGGTTATAGCAAGCATAAAACATGTATTGTCAAACCTACAGTATGCAGCTTGTAAATGAAAGATAACCAATAAATAATGGTCTGTTAAGCACGAGTTCAATAATGTATAGCACACATGAGTTAAGCATTTAAAAATAACACGACTATCAATGTAATAACCTGTATCATGGTAATAATACAAAAAATCTTGCAAAGACTCCTTTATCTAGGCAATGATCATTTGTCAGCTCATGAACCCCTCCCCCACACCTAAGTATTGTGACACGTCACAATCAAAAGTATAGGAAACTAGTCAGTATCCCCCAATAGCTAAATATTTACAGTATGTCAAGTGTAAATATGAAATTTCATAGATTGGTCCGACGAGATAGTTAGGAGATGGCCCCACCTATAGGATAAGAGATCCTATATATAGATAAGAAGAGGTATGCAAGAGAGTTTCAAGACAGTCTTAGAGTCATTCCCCGATGGCAAGTTTATGAGATTCATTAACCTTAGCTAAACCACACATACTTCATGTCATCTTTGTCTACAAGTAATGTCGTACATCAGGACAAGTTTAGATTTATTATTTACTTTTGTCAGATCATCATCCTCACTAGGTAGAATGCCCCGCTTCCAACAAGCCTGTTCAGTACTCCAACAGGTTTACCTAGTCATACCACATGCCGGTACCCGTTGCCAGCAGACCTGTTCAGTATCCCGACATGTTAGCCTCTTAAACCCTCAGATACTGGCCCTCCATCCTTTAAGATATTATTATAAGATTTCTTATGCAAGAAGATGGGGGAACAACTCTGAAACAACTTTTTTTTTTTCACTTGGGATGGTATTTATGTTAGAGGATGACTTTCCATTATATTGTTTAGTGGTTG
The DNA here is from genome assembly GCA_000966675.3 of Picea glauca. Taxonomy (NCBI): domain Eukaryota; kingdom Viridiplantae; phylum Streptophyta; class Pinopsida; order Pinales; family Pinaceae; genus Picea; species Picea glauca. The sequence goes on from JZKD02S0676134.1 coordinate 262,826, forward strand.
TCCCGATGCAAGGGGTACTTAAGAGGACACAGACTATCTAAAGATATGATATAATCAATCTATTTAGTGTGTAGTGGATGGTACCATCGAGAAAGAACATAAAGGTATCTCTAGGCTCAACTCACTTTCTTCTTTTGTAATTATTATGATGTTTCCATGACTAACTTCTAATTAGACTTCCTTGTTACTCTTTGATAAAGACACTTGACTTACTTACTCAGGTTTCTTGGAAAAATTGTATGAGAGACCTCTAGGCTTGATAATTATGGTATCACTTCCTTATACAGTGGTGAAGAGTTTCAAGAGCAACTGCTTTCGAATGCCTTAAAAATGATAATTTTGCAAAAAAATTGCTAATTACAGTAAGTCACTATTCATTTGATGCTTTAGAAAACACAAAATTCAAGTATAACAATGTTTTGATGAAAGATCCTTGAAACTGTGTACTCTCGGTGAAATAATTACTTACATAAATATCTAGAATTGCCTTATTAACAAAATACAAAAACTATTTACATATATATAGTAGGAAACTCAAAAAATGTCTCAAGAAAAAGGGGGGACTTCCCCATCTACTAAGGCTAGTGCCTTGTCAGCTGGCATGACCTATAGAAAATCTTCTCTGGAAATGGGCTTATGATAACACTTAAGTCGGTGTCCATTTACCACAAAGGAGACTTGTCCATCTTCAATTGTTTTAATTTTTACAGCTCCATTGTCATATACAATGTCTACCTCGTAAGGGCCCAACCAACAGGTGGTAAGTTTTCCTTTGAAGTTTTTGAACCAGGAATCAAACAACAGGTCCCAATCACCAGGCTGGAAGTGTTTCTTTTTAATAAACTTGTCATGCCACTTTCTCCTCTAGTTTTGGACCAATATTGTCCGTTGGATGGCATCTTGCCTGATTTCATTCAATTCATTCAATTGTAGGGCTCGCTGCTTTTGAGCCTGATCTAGGTTCAATTCTAATTCTGCAGCAATGCGGAAGGTCCTTACTTGGAATTCTATTGGTAAAAGTACTTGTTTCTCGTACACTATCTCATAAGGGGTATGCCCAATGGTATTTCTCTAGGTAGTTTGGTATGCCCACAAAGCCTCTGGGAGCCTATCAGCCCAATCTCAGTGATGTAACTGAACAATCTTGGTCAAGATGGATTCCAGAAATTTGTTTGTGGATTCTACCTGACCATTGGCTTCCAGGTGGTATGGAGAATATTTACAATGTTTAATCCCATATTTCTCTGTTAGCTCTTTCATTAGCTTGGAATTGAATTGAGTGCCTTGGTCGGTAACAATTTCACGAGGGACACTGAAGCGGGTAAAGATGTCTTCATAGATGAATTTGACAACAGACTTCTCTGTGGCCCTAAATAGGGCTTTTGCCTCTACCCATTTGCTGACATAGTCTGTACAAACCAAAACATAGTTCTTCCTACGTGACATGGGTGAAATTGGTCCTACAAAGTCAAGGGCCCATTTTTTGAAGAGTTCTATCATAACTTGGGTCTGCAAAGGAATTTTGTCAGATGATGTAGGTCTACCTATCCTTTGGAAACTATCACAACTTCTCACATACTTGTCAACATCTTTGAAAATGCTAGGCCAATAGTAACATGATGTAACACCTTATATGTTGTACGTTTGTCAGAGAAATGGCCACCACATGGTCCATCATGACAACTTCGTAGTATATTAGGTACCTCATCCTCTTGGACACATCTACGAATAATCAAATCAGGACCTGTGCGAAAAATATCATGACCAACCCAAGAGTAATTAGCACTATGTGTAATAATTTTTTGCTTTTCATGAGGTGACAAATGAGACGGTAACTTCCTAGTAGCCAGATAGTTTTCCATATCTGCAAACCATGGGGTATTGACAAAGGGAAAAAAGATGATCATCTGGGAAACTATCATCTACAGGGATGTCATCATCCTCATTGTTTATTTGGGAAAGAAAGTCAGCTACTACATTATCCTTTCCAAGTTGGTCAAGAACAATAATATTAAATTCTTGCAATAACAAGAGCCACCTAGTCACTCGACCATTAGTTATAGGTTTATTCATGAGGAACCTAATGGTGGAATGATCAGTTTGTACAAATACTTCCTAACTTGTAATGTAGTGACGAAACTTGTTAATAGCATGAACAACTTTCAAGAACTCTTTCTCAGTGACTGTGTAGTTCAACTCAGTAGGGGACAAGTTCTTACTTATAAAATAAATGGCATAGGACTGTTGGTCTTCTTTCTGCCCTAATACCCCTCCTATTGTGGTGTTGGAGGCATCAGTGGATATATGAAATGGGAGAGCCCAATTGGTCCCTCTAAGAATTGGTGCCACACACAACTTGGCTTTCAGGGTTTCAAAGGCAGTTTGACAATGCTCAGTCCAAACAAAATCAACATCTTTTTATCAATAATCCAAACATAGGTGCAACAATATTTGTAAAATTTTCAATAAACCGTCGGTAATATCCGACATGTCCAATAAATATTCTCACCTCTTTCTGAGTCTTGGGGGGTGGAAGTCTAATAATTACCTCAATCTTTACAAGATCGACTTTTATTCCTTCAGATGAAACCTGATGTCCTAGAACCTGTTGATTAAGGTTGGTTGTCATTGATGTCAACCCTTGAAGAAAGCCCCGTAACACAAAGGTTTAGGTAATGGACCCAATATTGTTTGATGTAAATATGACTCATTATTGTTTTG
>JZKD02S0676146.1:0-15380 GCA_000966675.3 Picea glauca
GATGCCCCGGCAAGGATGGACGACCTTCCCGGCTGCGTGGTGGAAGAAATTCCATGGTTAATCGATCATATGGACGCAGGAGCTGAGCAGTTGGAAAAGCGGACGACAGACGAGCCTGTCGGGCAGTTCGAGAAGCTGATGGCTGACGATGGCAAGGGGGAGGATGGGAGTGATACTCCTCCAAGCGAGCGTGGTGGCGGAATGCATGGTCCCATCCTTAGCGGTGAACACCTGGCCTTGGTGTTCGAGCTCCGCAGCCACGTCGYGGACTTGGAGCACAGGGCCTTCACCATGGGACAGAGACTAGACGTACTCCTGGACGAGCTCTCCGGGACCCCAGCGCGACATAGGTGCCACATGTGCATGCAGGCCTTCGACATATCAACGAGTGTTGATGGACATGCCAAGTCACCGGATGCTTAGGCTGCCTGGCTCTACAGGTTTTTGTTTTTTCTGTGTTAATTGCTATTTACCCCTTTGGACTTCCGGCATCTGTCCTGGTTTTCTACGGGCAAGACAGATGTCTTTTTATTGATCATATTACTGTATAAACTGCTAAGTTCTACCCAATAATGCTGGTTTCCGGTTACCGGCAGCATCTTTTGGTAATTCTAGCTATGATACTGTGTATTTTTTACAAAGTTTTGTGTTAATATATTATAGAAGGCACCACCCTTTTTTACTTAAAAAAAAAAAAAATGTTGCAAGATTCAATTGCCACTTGCGAAAAAATCAATGAAATGAGAGGAGATGTTATTTTAAAAGCATTTCCTATTGTTAAACAACTGCAGGGCCCATAAATTTTCAAGAATTCAACCATAAACACTAAAGAAGAACTTGATAGTCACTTGGCGACAATCAAAGCCTCATTAGCTAACGACTTCGATGTCCTCGAGGAATTTCCTAATGAAGAACTGAAACAATGGATTGTTACATTTGTTAATTACAATGCAGACCACTTCTCATCCATCTATCAAATCCAAGTGGAATGCAAATAAGTAGAGGAGGATATTTTCGTGCTTTGAGTTAAGCAAGAAATCACCATCCCACCAATTAAGGACTATATTGATCACTAGGTCAAGAACACCTTGGAATAGATTGTTAACCCAGAATAACCACCAGAGACAGTTCAACATAAGTCGAAAACAACAACTCTTATAAAGGCAGATACATACCAACAACAGACAAAACATAGGAACACAACATTTCCTTCTTGGTAAGTACTCCAGCAACCATCACATTTGCTTTTGCTCTTCTTTTCTTTGCTCACTTGGTAATACCTCATAATTGTTTGTTATATGTTCTGTCAAAACCTAACACCCGTTTCTAACTATCCTTCTTTATTTATTCCAGGCCTTTCTTTTATTTTATGTTCCACGGGAGCCCTAATCCCAGTCCATTTGGACAAACTCCTTTACTTTTTACAAACATTATTTAAAAGACAATTGTATATATTTTGAGTTTGTCGAATAATTGTTTTGGAATTTACAGAGATTATTGTAAGGACAATTGTATATTTTTTTACCTTGCCAAAGAACTGTTTTGGCATACATGGCTAGTGATTTTCTAGACTTTGAGTTTCAAATAGAATTTTCAAGTTTGTGTTCACTCTTTATGATTTTTCAATGAAATATCAAGTTTTTTTGCATATGTGGCCATTCACTTTCATTCTACGAAATGATATTTTGATCTTTATGCTATGATTTGTAAATTTTGTATCATATTGTGAAAACTCGATAGAATAGTGCATGGTCCTTTCCCAGGGATTTATTTTCTTCTGAATGTTTACTTAAGCAATGTGCTCCATTGTTAGGTTTTGTTTTAATTCTAACTATGATGAGAATTTATCCTGCTCCATTTAATTGTTTTAAAAAATGCAGTAGGATTTATCCTGCTCGGTTTCTTTTTAAGACTAATTGAATATGATCAATACTCATTGAACATTGTCCAATAGATCAACCCTTTCCCTGTACATTGTCTTCTTTTCCATTCTTCTCGTTTACAAAAGAAATTTTCCTTTTAAATTCGAAGTTTCAAAATTCCTCTGCTTTTCCATTGTCTTTCATCTCTTCATTCCTCTACAAATGGTCTTCTCTGAGCTTTGGTTAAAGAAGCAGACATAACGATAACCAATTTGTGATATCGTATTCTCAATTTCAACGTTGTGCAAAAGGAGCATATGTTGTGTGGGGAACTCTACTCTATTTTCTTTCCGCAAAATCTAACTTGCACACACTTTACATTGTTTCCCACACATCCTAGCATCTGCACAGTTTACATGGCTTCCGCCTCATCCCAATGTCCACACATGTTACATTGTTTCCTCTAGATCTTCACTTCTGCATACTTCATTTTACTAAGTTCTATGCCAGATGTTTTTACTTGTTAAATGTAGATATGGAATTTTTAAAACAATTATTTCTTAAGATTTTTTAAATTAGTTATATTAAATAAAATTTCAAAATATTATATATTATTAATGTTTCACATTAATATTGCCAAAAATATTATATATTACTAATTCTATATATTGATTTATATAGAATATATTAACTTATTTCTACATACCTATATCCTAAATGTGATGTCTTGTGCAGACGACTTTAATCAATTTGCTTTTCGCAGATCCTAGCTTGCACACAGTCATTTTTACTGGCTTTTATGCGCCAATCTTAGTGGCTTTTATGTGTGAAGCTTTGACAACTTTGTGAATGTCCTTTTTCTCTGCACACATTCACTTCCTCACAACATAAAGACTTAATCCAAATATGTACTTTTTGTATCATTTCTTACCCAAACTTTTGTTTCCCTAGCCTTGCTCTGGCATCTTGCCATAAAGATGTTATGATCTTAGTATAATTTTCCAAATGCATAGTCAACCACGTAAATACAAATCAACAGAACATACATTATTTAAAAGACAATTGTATATTTTTTGACATTGTCGAACAACTCATTTGGCATAGATGGCTAGTGATTTTTTAGATTTCTAGTCTCAATCTGAATTTTCAAGTCTCTATCCATTGTTAATGATTTTTCAATGAAATATCATGTTAAGTTCTATGCATTTGTTGCAATTTACTTTCATTCTACCAAATTATATTTTGACTTCTATGCTATGATTTGTAAATTTTGTATCATATAGCGAATATTGAATATAACACAACCTAGTCCTTTCCCAGACCTTTCTTTCCTTGTGATTGTTTACTTAAGAAACCTTCTCCATTCTCAAGTTTTGTTTTAATTCTGTGTATGATGAAAATTTATCCTAGTCCATTTAATCGCTTAAAAAAACCAGGAGGATTTATCTTGCTCGTCGTCTCTTCAAGACTTGAATACCTTTGGAGATCAACAATACTAATTGAACATTGTCCAGTACACCAACACATCCCTATGCACTGTCTTCTTTTCCATTCTTCTCCTTTAAAAAAACAATTTTTCTATTAAGCCAGAAGTTTAAGAATTTCTTTGCTTTTGCACTACCTTTCATTTCCTCAGTGATTTGTACATTGTCTTTTATGAGCTTTGCTTAAAGAACTAGTGATACATGTAACCAATTTTTGATATGCTATTGTGAATTTCAACCTTGTGCACAATGAACATCTGTTGTGCGAAGAGCTCTACCCCATTTGCCTCTCGCAAATCCTAATCCACACACACTTTGTATTGTTTCACGCACATCCTAACCTATGGACATTTTACATTGCTTCCAACCCATCCTAGCCTTCGCGAATTATTTCTCATATTAAACTTGACCTATATTTCAAATTTATTTCCGACTTTTGTGATCTCTACTTCGCGTTCAATTCTACAACATATACAACCTAAAATGTAAAAGATTTTATTGTAAAGTCAAATACTTTTTTATACATAGAAAAACAAGGGTATTGTCTTGTACAATAAATCACATAACTTACAAATCTTAAGTATATAAAACAATTTTTAATTTATAAACGATATATGTAAGATGGTTTCATAATTTATACTTGGTCATATATAAAGTTTGGGATCCTTGACATAGAAAAAATTATATACTTACTCATCTCTAAGGTTTTGCGCAAACATCATCTCTTGTGCAGAGAACCTTGCCTAATTTGCTTCTTGCAATTATAATGTGTGGACACTTTGCCCTGGTTCCTACACATCCTAGCCTCCGCACACTTACATTACTTCTCTGAAAAGTTAAATGTCATCTCCCATGCAAAGAACTCTACCCACTTTTCTTCCCGCATCTCTAACATGTGCACACTTTGGATTGTTGTTGCCCATCCTAACCTCCAAAGCCTTTACATTGCTTCTAGTGCATCCTAACCCGCCCATTGAACAATTCACCCATTTATATTGTTTCCTGCATATGCTAACTTACTAAGTTTTACTCCACGTTGAACACTTTACTTTTTTGCTTATTTGACAAAGTTTTATCCTAAATCTTTTTACTTGCAAACACTTTACATTGCTTCCTACATATGCTAACCTCCCCATTGAACATTTCACTTATCTACTAAGTTTTACTCCACATTGATCGCTTTAGTGTTTTGCTTATTTTTTACAAAGTTTTATGCTAAATGATTTTAGTTGTTTTCCCTTTCATCTTATCATTGTCCAATTTTCATAAATAATAATGCTATTTTTCTTTATGATAAGTATTATATTTTGACAAGTGACTATAATTATATTAAATTTCAATCTTTAACATATATTTCCCAACTCCACACAAGGATTGTGCTGCCATGCAACCCTTATTATTATTTCAACATTTTGTTAATTTTTTTATTATCAATAAAAAAAAATTAACTTCACATATGTTGTGAGGGAAATCTTCTTACGGACTAGCAAATAGGGTTAGACTTTGCATGCAGATATGAACTAGAGAAAATATACTTTCTACCTTCAACCACAGACTTAAATCCCATTTCTTTTTAGTAAATGTATGGCTAGATCAACCTACCTCGTTCCAGACGTTTGATGTAGATCTCTTGTCGTACTTGATTACTTGTTCGTAGTTCTCCTTTCCAACGCTAACCTGCATACAAGACAAGAAACAACTACACATGCATATTACCTATAGACTAACGGGTTAGAAATTCAAACATGTACTTAGCAAGCTATGAATAACTCATGAATTGGGACGGGAAAAGCACTTTCTTTATTACTTTTAATGAGTCAACTTACAAAAGTTGAGACCGGGCACTGCTCCGCGAACCTGATCTTGGGCTCCTCTTCAACTGTCCTCCAACTGCTTTGCTTTGTATCTCCTTTGGCACAAGAAAGGATAAAGGGTTGGGACAATGGGAATACGCAAATGGGCAGAGTTTCTTTGCTATATTTTTCCTCCTTCCAAATGGGACCCCTACCCCTTCTTTTATAGGCTAGAAGGAGTTAGGTATTTGGACGAACCCTCGGCCATGCATGACCGAGAGTTTCAGTTAACTCACCCATAGCTTTTGTGTTTCGTCGGCAACTTTCCTTTTTTCATGCTTTTGTCGGTCCACGCGGGTTGTTTTAGGTCAGCCAGTGTGTACACGCGTGTAGTAATGGAGTCGGGCGCGTGGGCCTTTATAAAAGAGGTTTTTTAAAGAGTTATTCAGCAGTGCTTTGGCAAAGAAAGGATATAAGATGGCCTGATGCCAGGTAAGCATGTGTGGTGCAGTTTAGGGTTATAACAGATGCCCCCTAATGTGTGAGGTCAGAAGAGCATCTGATGGTCGAAATACATTACCAATCTTTACTGATGTGCCGAACGATTGAGCCCAAGGATCAGGAACCGGGAGGCGTCGTCTACAAAATAACAAATGTCTCATCGAGGCGAGCATACCCATGCTCGGGATAAAATAGAATCATGGCTACCAATCAAATACACTATAGATCCATGTCATATAACTATATAAAGAGTAGTCACGAACAATACACAGCGGAGATACATCTCGAAATCAGAAAGATATACATATGGAGTATCCATCTTCCAGAAGCTGATTCGGCCTGATGGCTGGAGATGAGGTTTTCAGAGCTCGAGCAACAACTTCAAAATCTTCAAAACTCGAGTAGGAGTGTAATATGAGTATACGATTGCACTACCTAGAGGTCTTCGACGGCTCGTCGGTCATGGACTTGTTGATCAGACTGAAGGCTTCATTGATTTCGAACAAGGACTTGATTGGACGTTCAGGATGGATGGGCATGAGGGCAAGAGACAAAAATGTAGAGGGGTCGACTCAGGCTTGGTGACAAACTTCCCTTGGACAATAGCACGACAAATGATGAGACTCGGGAAACATGGCATTAACATAAGTTTACGAGGCAGGAGGCAACGCAAACTCTCCATATGTTTGGAAGAATAATCAAACGGGGGAGGACACAACTCTATGTAGCGAGAACAACTTCCTAAGGTCATATTAAATCCTAGGGTTTGATGAAAAAACAAACAGATGTGCTTTATCCAAGGGCGACTCATTATGCTGCCAATAAAGAAAATACTTTTCCCTTCCTCTTTTTGGGGTATATTTGATTTTTTTGTCCTTTTCAATAGTTTTGGAAAAAGAATAAAGGAATATTATGTTACAAAGGAGGAACGAGTGTTGCAAACATACAAGTTCAAGGCACAAGGGCAAGACTGATGTTCAAAATAATGATACTCGGGAAAAATCCTTTGGGGGGCAAGGGTGTTAAAACGCAGAAGCAAACTATTACTAGGCTGACATATAAGGTATGCAAATGTGGTTAACAAAACACACAATGGTAACGTCCTTCGATGTAATTTTAACGAGCCCAGAGAAGGTAAGCTCGGTGGTTTTTCATGTTTAGAGAGTCTGAAAAAACATAAAAGGAGACTCCATTGGGGTACCTTTTTCGAAAGTAGTCTAGTCGGTTCGAAAAAGGGGTAAACTAGCATCGACAAGACGTCTATTCAAAACCATTTTCACGAGTGTGATAAAGACAATATCACTCGGCCATTTTTTTCATTTTTAAGGAGTCTGAAAAAAGCTTAACTATGGACTCCGTCAGGAATATTCTTCTGGACCAATTTAACGAGTGTGAAAGAATAAGGTCACTCGACGATCTTTTCAATTTTAGGGAGTCTAAAAAGAGCTTAGCTATGGACTCCGTGGGGGTTCCTTTTTCGTAAGTTTAGTCCCTCAGGCCCGAAAAAGGGATAAAATTATACCTGAGAGTACTCTTCTAAAGAACATAGGTTCCATAGAGTATACCTTTGTTCGTACAGTTGACCGTTCGGACCGAAAAAGGGGTAAACTACCGCTGGACAGACGTGACTTCAAATTTCAGTTTAATGAGCGTGACGGGCCACAAGATCGCTCAGCAATCTTTTCATGTTTATAGGGTCTGAAAAGGGCTTAAAAGAAGACCCGTTATTTTTTGGGAGTCCTGAGGATGAGGTCAAGAGTGAAGAGGAATCATGCAAATGAGGCTCAAACTCGTATTTAGGAAAAACTACAAGGACTCCAGAGCCTATTGTGTTTTAGAGACAGCATGGACACCATAATGCAACCAGGATCTACCTAGGGCATCCATGTTCTGGTAAGTTCTACCGCCAAGTTGCAACACTTCTAAAGCCGATATGATGGTTATGTGTCACAACCTGACGGGATCGATCCTATGGCAGAGGAAAAAGACAACGAGATACAAAAGTCGGGGTAGTAACCTAACCTATATGCTCAAGTTGATTCTTCGAAAAAAATTCATGGACCGTCGAAAATTACTCAAAACTCCCAAAAAATGTCCCAATACCCGATCAAATCCCTCCTATGCAACTCCTGAATCACTCTAAATGGTTTTTGGTATAAAGAAAATGATAAGGGAGGCCAAAAAAGTGACAAAAAGAGGCCAAAAAGTCTATAAATAGAAGTTGGCAGCTCATTATCACCATTGTTGATTTGGAAATTGACTGTGGAGCCAAAAGACCCCCTTTGATAAAAACGGTGATTCTAGGAGCTACAGTAGACGAAACAAACTTTTGTCTGGACCAAGTAAGTACAAACTCCCCTATCTAGCTATTCAATTCTTTATTTTTGCTTTGCATTTCATTTTTTGGGTGGGTGTCGACCTTTAAAAGGTCGGCCTTAGGTCCACGCGAGCTGTCTCTGGACAGGCCGCATGTACACTCGGGCAGAGTAAAACCTGCCTGCGTGGACCTCCCTTTTTAGACAAAAAATAAAAAATCATTCACTCACCCTCCTGAACCTTGTTGTTTTGGCAGGATGTATGTCCACTGGAGGGAAAGGGAGCATGAAGAAGTTGGTGAGTTGGTTGTGGAAGATCTGAATGCCGTGGCCGCGTTAATGCAATGTGGTTTGTTAAAGTTCTTCCTATGTCCTTTTATGCGGGCGCAGCCGAGGCTACTGAATGCCTTGGTTGACTATTGGCACCCTGATGCAGAGGCTTTCATGTTAGAGGGGCAATCACTGGTGCCCACCATCGAGGATATCTACTTTTTGACTGGCCTCTCAAGGAGAGGGGAACCAGTCAACTTTAGGACGTTTCTGTCGGGGCCCCATAACATAGAGGAACTGATAGCCCTGTACTGTGAAGCTGGGACAAACCGTTCGAGCTCCTAGGTGCCTATAAGCAAGATCACTAACCTATCGCTGCAAGCGATATTATTGCTCATTGGGCGGATTACCGGTTCAGCGGCCTTGCATCAGGCATCCCGCGCACAGATGAATTGCGTTGTCCAGTGCTTGAATGCACAAATTTTCGACTGGAGTACTACACTGTTGGAGTGCATGAAGAGGCAATTGACAGATTGTCGTCAGTGGACACAAAGGAACTTCAGGTTCGGGACTATTTTGTGTTAGTTCTTTTTCGAGAGAGTTTTGAGTTTTAGTCCTCGGGTAGTGGTACAAGGACATCAGGCCTCTTTTCCTGTTGTGTGTAGATGGGCAGTATTACTGCCGCAACAGGGTGGTGGAAGGACCAATGAGTCCTTCGATGATGACTTTTTTGCATGGATGTCACGACAGATCCCAGTTATAGAGGACTACCCCTATGCCAGGATTGATTTTTCGAGAGACCCAGAGATACCAATCCCTCCTGGTGAGGAGCGAGGGGAGATGGGTAAGTCTCCACCTTTGTAGTTTTTTTTTTGTTGTATATGTAATTTTTATGTCATTTTTGTTATATATCGTCATTTTTTTATATGCCAGAGTATTTGACGGATATACGTTTGTTGCATGCAGATGTGGGACCAGTGCAACCTGTCGATTATGCAAGGAACAGGCGTCGTCCTCAGCTAGGGGCCGCAGCCGCCGATGTCGGTGGACCAACAGTAGTAGGAGACCTCCCAGCCGGGGAGGCTAAGAGGGTACTTAGACGAGTTGAGCGGAACTTTACTGCACTCACTCGCATAGTCCCGATGATAGAGATTGAGGACCTGCCGCCATCCATGCAGCCTCATGTAGTGGGGGCACCTCGGACGTGGGTTCGATTTTTTAGGCGTTTAGCCCATGCTGTGAACCAGTATAACAGGGCCCATAGGCCCTGAACCTATTTAGACATTTTACGTGCCACGAGCACTACTTGTATATATTTTTTGAGGGCATAAGCCATGTGACTCGTTATTGGTCCTATTTTTGAGGCACTTGCGTCCATCTATGTACTCTGGTTACTTTATGAATTATATATGGTTTTTTGGCCTTTTGTGTCTTATGGATTATGTGTGCAGAAATGTATTTTACATGTTTATGTTAATGTTCTTTCATATGTGTGCAAGATGCCAATCTAAAATTTGATTAGCTAGAGTATCTGTAATTTGGTTTAATCTCTTAGGAACATGAAAATATGTAATATAATCAAAGTTTCGTTCTAAGAGACATACCTTAAGGAATCATCGGTGTAAAGTTGGATCATGAACCCAATACACTCTGTTTAACTGAGACACAACCAGTTGAGCGTCGAGATAGACCAGGAGATAAGAGATACCCAATGACAAAGCGTCATGAAGCAACTCAATAACCACACTATACTCGACGACGTTATTTGTGGTGTCACCTAAGCATATACCTCCGGAAGATAACAACTGGCCCTGAGGTGTAAAGATTACCCAAGCTGCGGAGGAAAGCCTCTGAGTGTGTCGACTAGCACCGTCTGCATACCCAACGAACACCTCGGAATCCCTCGACATCTGCCACAGTGACGAAAGATAACATCAATGACACATCCATAACGCTTAAAAGAAACTAAAAAGTAATAGTACAAAGACTATACATATGTTACAAAAGGTTACCCACAATGACCTTCCTATGAGTAATACTTCTTGAGGTAGAGCCCATTTCTAGGCTCCACCAAAACATTCCCTTCAAAATCAACCAGTCGATAAGCACCATTTTTTAATACCTCTTTTATGATGAAAGGTCTGAACCACATGGGTTTGAATTTTCCTGCCCCAAGGGGGTCCTTATCTTGGTCATAGACCAGGACAAGGTCACCTTCAGAGTAAATACGAGGATGAACGGACCTATCATACTGACACTTGACCTTATGTTTGTGAGCCTCATTGGCCAGGGCCGCATCATGACGCTGCTCATTGAGTTGCTCAAGGTATACTAACCATTCTTCAAGTGGATAAGTGTCTAGCAATAATTGTACTGCCAATTTTAGAGACGGGATCTGACATTCGATGGGAAAGACTGCCTCCAGCCCGTAAATGAGTTGAAAAGGTGAGAAACCAATTGCAGTCTTAATAGATGTTCGGTAAGCCCATAATGTCGAGTATAGCATCAACTACCAATTTGACTTGGTTGAGTTGATAGTTCGTTGTAGAATAGTCTTAAAAGTTTTGTTTACAGCTTCCACCTGCCCATTAGCTTGAGGGTAGTAGGGTGATGAATGTTCTTGCCGTAACCCAAGCTTTGATGTTAATTCGGTCATCATCTGATTCTGAAAGTGACTGCCATGGTCAGTGACAATCTCCCTCGGAACATCGAACCTTGCTATGATCTGGTTGAATAAAAAGAGAGTTGCAGTCTCTCCATCATCTGTAAATGTTGGCATAGCTTTGACCCACTTTGTGAAGTAGTCTATAGCTACGATGATATAGCGGTTCCCCCTTGCTAAAGGGGGGTTGCAAGTAGTGTAATCAATCCCCCACTTGGTGAAGGGTCCAACTGTGGTGACGGGAAACATGGGAGCGGGATGTGCCCTCATCTTCCGAGAGAATATTTGGCACGGATGGCACTTCTTGACCGATTCGATACTATCTTTGATAAGTGTCGGCCAAAAGTAACCTGCTCGTAGAATCTTTTGGGCTATTGCCAACCTAGACAAATGACTGCCACAAGCTCCAGTATGGCAATCGTTAAGCACGATAACTGCCTCCTCATGAGTGAGACATCGACATAGGATGCAGTCTACACCTCTCTGATACAACATATCATCGAGTATGAGATAATTCTTAGCCTGATGGCGTACACGTTGACGCTCATCATGAGAAGCAGAAGTGGGGCACTTCAAAGTCTGGAGATAGATAAGTATATCTCCATACCAGGGATCCGAAGATGTGATCAAAAACATATCTCCCCGGATAGGCGATTCTTCAGGCACAACGTCAACTGACTCAACCGGAAGTTCCGAAATAAGCTCTGCGAAGACCAGTGACTTTTTGGACTTTGTTGAAATGAAGTCTAAGTCAAACTCCTGGAGGATGACTATCCATCTACTGATTTTTCTGCCTATTACCCGTCGTGTCAACATGTACTGGAATGGATTCACGACAGCAATGACGGTGGTCTTGCGAAACAGAACATAATGATGGAACCGTTGAACAGCATGAACTGCTGCCAACGCAAGTTTTTCGATATGAGAATAATTGAGTTCCGGTCCTATGAGGCCTCGGCTCAGGTAATAGATCATGTATTCTGAGAACAAGTCATCTTCCTTAACTAAAACCATTCCAATGGTTGACTCTGCTGCAGCCAGATATAATAAGAAATCTTTGTTATAGTTAGGTGGCCGGAGCAAAGGGGTAGTTGTGAGGGCATGTTTTAATGCGTCGAAAGAGCGTTGAGCAGCATCGTCCCAGTAAAAAGGAACGTCTTTCTTCAGTAAGCGCATAAAGCCCTTGGTGATCTCAGCATAGTTGGCGATGAAGCGTCATAAAAAGTTCACCTTGCCTTGTAGACTCTGAAGTTGAAGGATTGTGCGTGGGGGGGGCAGCTGGATTATTGCCTCCACCTTGAGAGGATCGACCATGATCCCTATTGTTGATACGATGAAACCTAACAAACGTCTTGATGTTACGTAGAAGCTGCACATGTTTTGATTCAAGCGAATTCGAAAGTAGCGACAACGTTCGAAGATAAGTCTAAGGTGTGTGGGATGATCCGTTCTCTTGCGAGATCGTGATGCTAAATCATCTAGATAGGCCTCGACTATATGCTCGAGGTCATGGAAAGAAAAAGACATGGCCCGCTGAAAGGTTGCTCCAGCATTTTTAAGACCAAAAGGCATCTTACGATATGCGAATGTACCCCAAGGACAAATGAATGTCGTTTTGTGTTGGTCTTCGGGTTTTATTTGTATTTGATTATATCCCAAAAAACCATCCATGAAAGAAAAGGCTTCGCAACCAGCACATTCATCAATGATCTGGTCAATGAATGGTGTTGGAAAATTATCTTTAGGACATGCCTTGTTCAAATCACGGAAATTGGTGCATACACGAATCGTGCCTTGTTTTTTATTGACCGGCACAGGATTTGACACCCATTGAGTCAAATGGATAGGATAGATAAAACCTGCCTTTAGCAATTTCTCAACCTCAACCTTAATGGTTGTTGCTTTCTTAGGATTAACTGGATGAAGCTTCTGCCGAAAAGGCTTGGCATCAGGATACGTTGTGATCTCATGTTCAACTATTTTTGGATCGATACCTGGCATTTCCTCATAAGACCAGGCAAAAATGTCACGGAATTCCTTGAAAAGATCTGTGTAGATTTGAATCTCTTCGGGGGAGCAATCCGCTCCGACGAAGACATTCTCCACGATGCTAGGGTTTCGGGAGATATTGATCAGTACAGTTTTAGTGATAGTTGCCATATTGCCCTCAGCATAAATTTCGTGTGTAGCTAAGAGATTAATAGGGCACGACTGATCTCCCGTCATGGTCACGGTGAATTCTCCTGCTTCGATTCGGCTTAACTCTGGGAGAAAATATAATTTGTGATGAAGATCTTCCCAAGGTTTGTCCGGACTAGTCATTGCTTCGATTACTGCTTTGTCAGAAGGCAAGACTAAGTCTAACGAATCGGTGTTAGCGAGAGAACCCTGAGCCCAAATAGGCTCTAGAAGTGGATCTAACTCTTGTGCAGGAGTCGGATCAGTGTTAGTTGAAGCTTGTTGGACTAAAGAGTACGCTACTTCGGCTGCAGACAAGGGCATGGACATGCCTGGGTGCCCTATCTCATCCATCATGGCCGATGGGGAAGGAAGTATCCACGGATCCTCGAAGTAAGTCGTGTGGAACGACGAAACTTGAAAAATCTCAACCTTATGGTGATTGGATATAAATTTGATATCGTCGTGAGGGGGTGGGTAATCGAAGGTACCCATCAAGGATGGGCACAAACCAACTCCTACGTTGACGACACATGATTGAGGATTATCAATCATTGGGACTGTGGATGCCCCCAAAGCTGGGTCAGGTCTGAAGAAAGCCAATTGATCGATGGTCACTATCCAGCCCTCATGTGGAAACAACAAGACCCGAAAAATTGTAGCAACCACATATTGCATAGCATAAGTCCAACTCCTTCCTAACAAGAGGTTATAGTCGAGGGGAGCATCGACTACCTCTACTTCGACACACACGGTCTTCCCGCCTAACTGCACAGGGAAAGAAGGAACGATACCATGTGGTCGGAACAAATGACTGTCGAAAGCAGTCAGGAGAGTAGGTGACGGAGACAAAATAGGTTGGCCAATGACCTTCCAACATGACAATGACATAACGCATGTCGAGGCGCCCTCATCAACCACCGTGCGGAAGATATTTCGAGTAAAAATTTTCGTGGGATAAGCCTCTACTATTTGAAACGCTACGTGATAAGGCAGACGAGATTTTAAGTCAGTTGTATCCAACATGATGGTACCCGAATTACAAGTCTCGGTAGAGCCTAAAGCGGTTAACAACGCTTTCCTCTGAGAAGGGCAGCTTTGGAGGACCTCCAAAGTAGACATCGCACAAGGGGTTTGTGATAAATGTTCCACCATAGAATAGTTCTGGGCGGCCCTTGTGTTTGGGTTATGAGAATCTTTTTTAAATGCGCCTTTTGGAATGCGTGTCATTGTTTCGCCCAACGTCTTCTCAATCTGTAGAGGAAGAGAGGGGAGTTCAACTTCTTTACCTTTCTCAAAAGTATTGGTTTACTATAGTCATGTGCTCTAGTCGATATAAAAGCATCACCCCTAACCATGTAGACGTTCACGGATGTGGGGTTGTTTGTAGGCGGACGGGGTTCTTGGTTGCCCCCTTCTGTGCTTGTAGAGGCTTGGGTTAGATTTTGTCCATGTTGAAATGGATTGGTTAACACAGCAGGTTGTTGCTACGTCACAAACTTTTGGGCCTCTGCAAGCCGAGGACACAGATGGGTCGGGTGGTCTTCCGCGCACAAGTTGCATGGATACCTCACCTTTCATTTCTCAGTGTTGTCCCCACTAGCATTATCGATAGGTTTTTTATCCCCCTTACCCTTCTTTCATTGTTTTTTCTTCCCTTCAGGCTGTTGGGTGGCCTTTGGGTTAGTTGACTGCACGTTGTGTACCTCCGACGTTTTGGTAGGGGGAGCAGCCAACTCAATAGTTTGGTTGGCCGCTGTGTGTTGTATAGATAACTGTTGCAACTGCTTTGTCAATTGCTCAGCGGGCTTTGTTTGTGTTGAACCAACAATACCATCAGCATGTGGTCCAACTCTCTGTCTAGTTTTATCAAGGATTGAACATGGTGCATCTGGCAAGATGTTGTATAATAAACCAAACTGAGAATATATGAGCTCAAATTGTTGAGCCCTCATGATGGCGTCTTCTTCGGAGAATACTTCCAACATCGCGACGTCTTTGGATAGCTGCAAGACCAAAGACTTAAGGAACCACTCAAGAAGGAATGTTGGTGGGACTGGCACCTTGATTAAACTCTTCTGGCGTCTCCATTCTCGGATGTGAACAGAGAAATGGTCTGTTGTTGTATGTTCGAAATTGGTGAGAAACTCTATGCCAGCGTCGTATCTCACAGGTAACTGGAAATGGTTTAGGAAAGCCGTCACCAATTCGCCAAAAGAAGAGTATCTTGAGCAATCAAGCTCGATGTACCATTTTGTGGCACTCTCGATGAGAGTACGTTGAAACAATCGCAACTGTACGGAGTCATCTTTCAA
>JZKD02S0676168.1:4296-15380 GCA_000966675.3 Picea glauca
TGGCATTACATATGGATTGAATGGGAATACCCTGTACATGTGCAGGATGTACACATTTTAACAAGGTTGTCTATGGAGGGGGAATATGTCTCCCATGCATTTCAAGTTATGAGGAAGCATGGTCGCAATAAGGATGAACCTGGCCTATATCACAAGTATGGTAAATATAGGGGAGGTTGTGGTGCCATCATCTCATTGATTATTAACCCCGAGGTCCATTTTGCTTGCTAGTTGATTGCAATCCATATCATGTGTAAATACACCAAGGAATAATTCAACCTGGATGCCCAATTTGTCACTAAATTATGTGTGTAGGGAACTAAATTGAAATGGTTTAAGTTATTAATAGATGAAGTGTTTCAGGCATGTGCTAATCCCCACACATAATCCACCTAATTCATCTTTGGCTATCCATTGGTTGCTTTGGGGATGTGGAAATGGAATCCCCTGTAGGGAAGATAACTTCATCCCATGTCCAATCAACAAATTATTTCATTGCAATTTGATGCTTGGAAGAGTTGGAAGGACACTAAGAATTTTGCATTCAATGAGGYCACTTTCAACAAATGGTATGACTAGATGATTAGAGTTACTAAACCCATTTTGTGAATCCCATAGGTGCTACAAGTGAATAAATTTTGATTTGGTATGAACATGGAAAATACATTTATGCAGCCATGAGGGACTAATGTTGATAAATTCCATGCCATTTATTTGCCCTATTACTTGATAGAATCATCTTTTGATAAATTCCA
This sequence comes from Picea glauca, assembly GCA_000966675.3. NCBI lineage: Eukaryota > Viridiplantae > Streptophyta > Pinopsida > Pinales > Pinaceae > Picea > Picea glauca. The sequence goes on from JZKD02S0676168.1 coordinate 5,052, forward strand.
TGCCATTTCTTTGTCCCATTTTCCATCTCTGCCTTTGTTGAAGCTTGATCCAACCGATGATTTTCTCTGGGATCTTGTAGAATTTGGCAACCGGAATGGGTTGGTCAGTGTTGAAGAAACCTTCAGTGCCTTTTATGAACGTGAGAAAAATAATCCCTCGTCTCTTTTCAACAATTTTTTTTTTTTTAAATATTCAGGTCAGTCGGTCTTCCAACTACTACAGGTCGAACTTCCGACGGGAAACGCTCCCAGCAAAGCATCGGAACTACAGCACACTCGTCGGTCGCGTTGACATAATGGCATCGGAATATTCGTCGGTAGACCGATGGACGTCGTCGGCAGTTTTTCGGTTGTCCTTTGAAATTAAATTTTTAAAGGTCATCAGTCGTCTGACGTTAGGGGAGTCGGAATACCGACGATAGTCCAACGTCAAAAAAACCACGGGAGATTTTTCGACGGCTGTTAAGCCCTCATAAGCGGCGGTTGAGTGATGTCAAACGTCAGGGGTACGACAATAGGGCGTCAGAAATTATGTCCATTTATAGTAGTGCGCCTAGATGTTAAAGGCCAATGTGCCTACTTTGTACATGACTCGTGATTAATATAAAATACATAGTTGCGCGTAGACCGACCATGATAAAAGAGATGGGGGACTGAACTTCACCAGTTAGGGAAAGGGAGGGCCAAAAGTCAAGGAATATTATATTAATATTTCCTAAAGTATAAAGTATGGGTAATTATTTTACCCTAAGTTCTAAAGTTGGGGACAAGTGGACCAAAGTAACTTCCGATATGACAAGTGTAAAGTTGGGGACATGCATTCATATCGTGGGGGACTTAGCTCATTTGGTCACTTTTCAAGGGGATTTTCTTACCAGCAGCTTGACCATCATTTTTCTCACCATCACTTTCACGATGAGTAACACAGTGATTTCCTTTCCACACTCAATTATCCAGTCAATTATTCCATGACCATTTTTCACTCATACAATTCGTTATCCTTGAGACAACCATTTCACCATTTTTTAGCCTGTTCCCATAGCCTTTTTCGGTTGGTGTACCTGGTTAGCTTGGAGCGGGATTGAAGAAGCGGGTTGTCAGGCCCATGAGAAATTCTCCGAGCATGAGAATTGTTGGGGATTGATTCCCGAAGGTGATAAACTGCAGCTACAATGCTCTGAGACTTCTGGTCCAGCCTGTTGCTGAAGCCCTGGAAGGGAAGTGGGGAAGCCAAGGGATTGTTGAGCAGAGAAGGGGCACACTTCCTTGGGTGGGACAGGCATGTGGGGAATGAGAGGTTGTAGGTTGTTATTTGAGTGAGCACATAATATGGAGTCTTTCTTGTTGTCCATGAGCCTTACCCTGGGTGGAGTTCAGTCCCAGCTCGGGGGTGACTCACTGTTGAGAGTGATGAACAGTGTAGTCTAAGGCTGGGAGGTTCGTGGACAGTCTGTATGCAGTTGGTGACAAGATTTCCAAGATAAGTACCAATCATATGATAAAAATGATATGTTTCTTTGTTATTTACATTCTTATGTTACATTTTATCATATATGTGATTATAATTGCCTGTATGTTTATGGGTAATTCCCTGTATATGCGGCATATCGGTGGTTATTGTTATTTCAGTATAAAAGTCGTATATTACAGAAAGTAATTGTTTGTTTATGTTTATATGTAAAGCTTCTGCAAGAGTGTTGTATGTATATGTTTAAGTTGCATGCAGTTTAAAGAGAAAATTTATGTGGCATAGCTCAGTTGACTACTGGGTATGTTACCGTATCTTCCGTAGTAAGGGAACGAAATTGTTCCCTAGAGTAGCATGGTCCAGCCAGTATAAGTTGGGGATGTTACCGACTGGTGTCAGAGCATGAGAGGTTGCTCTGGAGTGGCGACCCCCAGCCCGCAGGTGGCCAGGGGAACATTACAAAAAGTAAGGAAGTTCAACCTCCCTACTTTGTGGTTTACCCTAATTTAAGTGGACAAACATTTTTTATGAGTTTTGTATAAATAAGAATCATTTCATTTCATTTTAAGAGATAACTCTCACTTAGGAGAAAGACTCCTTGGCTGAAATTTGCACCCCTCTTGGGAAATTTTACATATCTATATCTTCTACTTGCTCTTATAATGGCTTGTCTTTGCTATTAGATGGAGAAGTGATGCATTGTCTCTCTTGGAAGCTAATTCTTTCATTGTGATGGAATTTTCTTGGTTAAAGAGGAGATTATCTTGTTAATGCTTGGACTAGGTAAGGAATATTTGCTTTGTTATTGCTTCTTTCTTGGTTGCAAGGTTAATTTGCTAAGCTCTTGGGGAGTACAAGGGAATACAACCCCACTAAGCCTATCATAATTGTCTTGAATAATCTATTATACAAAAGGTTACTAGGAGAAGTAAAAGGGTTTACACCCTCCTAGTTTTCTCCTTGGTAGTCTTGCTTACCTTAGGGAGTAAAAGGGATTACACCCCTATGGAAGTAGCATAACTAGCTCATTCATTAAAAGACTCAGTAACCCAATAGCTTTAGGCACTAATCTCTTGCATTGGAGAAATAAAATCATTGCATTGTTATATGTGAAATTATGAGATATTGAAATTGTCTTAGTTGGAATCCTTTCTATGTGCTTTAGGCTTGCTAAGGCCACTAGGGCGTCTTGATTACCCAAGGATTTCTTGCTATTTTTATAAAATTAAGCTACAACCATTGATCTGGGATCTTTTCATCGAAGTGACTTATAAAGAATTGTATTAAATGAGCATAAATTAAAGTGCACCATTAAAGAAGGAAAAGCTCAATAATGAAGAGATATAAGCATCAAATCAGAACACAAAAAATTCATAATGGAGTTCATCCCTAGTGGACTACGTCTCCAGGTCTTGCTCTCAAATGGGTAGGCCTTTTTATTAACTCAACAAAAGAATTTGGAAAAATACATAAGTATACCTCATTCTGGAATCAAGCTGCAGAAGCTTTGCTCAGATCAGAAAACAAACAACACCATTGAATTTGTCGCATCAAATTATCCAAAAATGACTGTCTCCACACCTCAATCCGACTCTGGCACTCCCAGGCCCAAGAGAAAATTTGTCTCAATTTTTGTGCCCTACAACCTGCAATTAATATTGGCGGGCAGAGTTAATAATAGGTTCATTTGGCATAGCATTGGGTGGATCTATAGTTAAGGCCTATAATCGGGGAGGTCCCGGGGTCAAGCCCGCAGGTCTCCCCTTTTGGGTGTTCGTTGTAACTTATATGCATATATTTAAATGGTGGTTCCGCCAACTTTAGCAGTGGTTTATATATGACCGTTGGGCACCATATTTGGCAAGGTTCCGCCGGATTTGGCGGACCCACCAATTTTTTTATTTTTGGAAATTGGTTCTCGGGCCCTCATTGGGCATTTTCCCACTGCCACGTGGCAACCCATGACTGGACCATGTGGCAACCAACCATTGGGCCACGCCAACCAACTGTACATTCACCTACCTTGTCAGCGTACGGTCTGCCACCTCAGCTACCACGTCATCATATGGTCATCCATGTGGCTGCATGGACTGCCACGTGGCGCTTTTTCATTGGTACACGGATCGACCTTAAAAAACCAAAAATGAGTGAGACGTGGCAACCTCTAGTGTTGCCACATCAGCATGACATGTGTCTCCTCTTGTGTGTGCCATGTACTTTGTATGGATGTTGATGTCAATAGTAGAGATGTTGACTCATCCCCTGCTGACTAGGCTAGGTTGACCAAACTTTGACCACGAATATATTGTGATCCGTAACTCAGTTTGACAAGTCGTTTGTGCCATTAAAAAGCTTGTGATGCTCTCTTCACGATGATGCCACTTTCACTGAGTTTTTAGGACTTGGAAGTTTTTCCCATTCTGAGCTTCCTAAGTTGCTTCTACGAGTTTTGAGCTGTCCTTAGTCTTCTCTGGATCCTTTTTGGATCACGCCTTCCCACTGAGAGATTTTTGGACCACAAAAAGCTTTCATCAACCAACATATAAGTGAGGGAAGAATTCCCTCGTAGTGTCCTTATCAATCCACTTTGCCTTGCTTGGATGTGTTCCCTTTAAGCCTACTCGAAGATAATCAACATCACCTCTGCGTGAATTCCTCGTCCTTCTGTCCAGGATGATATTTTGCTTTAACTCATCCAAGTACTCAAGAGAAAACTCATCAACTGAAGGTATTGAAACTTCCTCATCCTGATCCATGATCATGAGAGGCTAAATCATTTTCAAGTTCTCTACATTTACAACTGAGTATATCTGCATATAAGGTGGAAGATATAGACGAAAAGCATTGGTACCACCTTTCTCCAAAATAGTGAAGGGTCCATAACGAATGGGATTGATTTTCTTTCCTTCGCCCTTCAATATTTCCTTGTTGATGTGAAGCCATTCCTGGTCTCCAACCTGAAACTGATGATCAACCTTGTGTTTGTCATTCCAAGCTTTATATTGTGCTCGACTTTTCTCCAATTGTTCCCTGACTACTTGGTGTACCTGATGGATCCTCTGGATGAACTTGCAGGCTCTGTCTTCATTTATTTCTTCATTTGAATCTGCATCTCTCCCATACATCAAGTCCAAAAGAACTTTAGGAAGGTACCCAAAACATGTCTCAAAAGGAGAACATTGAGTGGAGGAATGTAAGGCTCGGTTGTAAGCATGTTGTACATAGGGTATATGTTCATCTCATACATTGGGATGCTTGYTGCAGTAGCCTCGAAGCAAAAGTACCATTGTTAGGTTTACAACCWCTGTCTGTTCGTTGGTCTGTGGATGGAAAGAAAAGCTCCTCTTCAACTTGGTGTCCATCATTCTCCACAAGCTTGTCCAAAAATCCCCAAGSAATCGAGTATCTCGATCCGAGATAATGGATGTGGGTAACCCAAAGTGAACCCAAACATATTAAAAGAAGAGATTACCAGTCTGCTCAACATTGATCTGCTTTTTACATGGCATTAAGATACACATATTGTTGAATCTATCCACTACAACATACAAATAGTCGTGACCCCCTTTCGACATTGGTAAACCCCCTACGAAATCCATGGAGATACTTTCCCATGGATGGGATGGAACAGGTAGTGGTGAGTATAGCCCCAGTTTTCTATTAGTGCGATTACAAGTAGAACACATCACACCCCTTTACATATTTAGTTAAAATTGCTTTCATTTGAGGCCAGTAACAAAACCTCTGCAAATGAGCCATAGTTTTTCTTACCCCAAAATGCCCAAACACAATGATCCGGGATATTTTCATCAGGTGACTTATTAAAGAACTATATAAAATGAGCATAAACCAAAGTACACAATAAAGAAGGAAAATCTCAAAAGGAAAGAGACATAATCATGTAATATGAACACAAAGAAATTGATAACGGAGTTCGTCCCTGGTGGACTATGTCTCCAAGTCTTGCTCTCAAATGGGTAGGTCTTTTTATTAACTCCACAAAAGAATTGGGCAAAATACATAAGTATACCTCATTTTGGAGTTAAGCCATAGAAGCTTTGCTCAAATTAGAAAACTAACACCACCACTGCATTTGTGGTGTCGCTTTACCTAAAAATGATTGTCTCCGTGCCTCGATCCAAGTCGGACACTTTTAGGCCCCCAAGACACCCATGCCTTTATTTTTGTGTCGCTGCTCCTACACTAAATGCTAAAAATCTCAAACTGCGTGCCAAATCTATACCAGTCCGTACAAGTTTGTATTGTACGAATGTGCTCGATCTCCCTCCTTCATGCTCTTGTGCCCCGAATGCACTGTTTAAGCCCCCTTTTATACAATTTTTCAAGCAGTTATGTAATAAGTGCAGTGGTTGGCATAGTGGTTAGAGTGGCTAAGTTTAGGGCGCCGTTAGGCAGAGGTCTTAGGATCGAATCCCGTGGACTCCCCTTTTTGGCAAGTGGTTACAACAAATGTGGGCGCGCTCCGCTAAATATAGCGAGCAGTTGGCTAAAAATAGGGGAATATGCTATATTTGGTGGCAATTTCGATTAAGACCCTAGGCAGGTGGAATATTATGGTCATATGGCACAATACATGTAATCAGGGGTTGGGCCAAAGGCCTAGCCCCTTTCCTTTGGTGCCTTAGTCCAAATGTACACTTTAATAATATTTGACACATATCATAAACAAGGTCTATGGTATGGTGTAGTGGTAACACAGATTTGTGGGAATCAATAAATATTGTTCATGCCAACCATTGGAGGGGTACCACATGGCAGCCCATGACTGGGCCACGTGGCATTATATAACTTGTTCACAAAACTGCCACTAGTCACAATCTGATTTGCCCATGAAATTGACACATGTCATCACCTAACTTGCCCACGTGTCTGCCATCCTTGCCATGTCATCCCATGCCACTTAGTTGTATGGACGTGCCACGTGTCACCCTTGTAGTGGTGCCACGTGTCACCTTGACTTTTGCCTTTTGACCAAGTTTGACTGAACTTTGATCACTTATAACTTTTGATCTGTAACTTTGTTTAACGAGTCGTTTGCACCATTAGAAATATTGCAACACGCTCTTCACGATAATGTCATTTTCAATGAGTTTTGGGAACTTTGAATTTTTTCCCTTTCTCTGCCTACTAAAGCCATTATGAGCGTTCTAAGTTGCTTTTGTCTGTTCTAAGTTGTTCTTAACCTTTTATGGATTCCTTTTGGATCACGCCTTCCCACTGAGAGCTTTTTAGACCACCAAAAGCTTCCATTAATCAACTGGTAAGTGAGGGAAGAGTTCCCTCACCTTATCTTTCTCAATCCACTTTGTCTTGCTTGGATGTGTTCCCTTTAAGCCTACTCGAAGATAATCAACATCACCCCTGTGTGAAGTCCTCGTCCTTCTGTCCAGGATGATATATTCATGTAACTCATCCAAGTACTCAAGTGCAAACTCATCAACTAAAGGTATTGAAACTTCCTCATCATGATCCATGATCATGGGAGGCTCAAAAAGTTTCAGGTTCTCTACATTCACAATGGAGTAAATTTGCATATAAGGTGGAATATCTAAATGAAAAGCATTAGTACCGCTTTTCTCCAAAATAGTGAAGGGTCCATATCGGATGGGATTGAGTTTCTTGCCCTCACCCTTCAATCGTTCCAGGTTGATGTGAAGACATACTCAATCTCCAACCTGGAACTAATGATCAACCTCGTGCTTGTCATGTCGAGCTTTATACTTTTTTTTATTCTTCTCCAATTGTTTCCTGGCTGCCTGGTGTATATGTTGGGTCCTTTGAATGAACTTGTGGGCTCTGTCCTCTGTTCGTTCTTCATTCACATCGTTATCTCTCCCATACATCAAGTCCAAAGGAACCTTAGGTAGGTACCCAAAACATGTCTCAAAAGGTGAACTTTGAGTGGACAAATATAAAGCTCGATTATAAGCATGTTGTACATAAGGTATATGTTCATCCCATAACTTAGGATGCTTGCTGCAGTAACCTCAAAGAAAAATTACAAATGTTATGTTTACCACCTCTATCTTTTCGTCGGTCTATGGATGAAAAGCATTGCTCCTCTTCAGTTTGGTGTCCATCATTCTCCAAAAGCTAGTCCAAAAATCCCCAAGGAATCGAGTATCTTGATCCGAGACAATGGACGTGGGTAATCCAAAGTGAACCCAAACACGTTGAAAGAAGAGATTAGCAGGTTGCTCGGTAGTTATCTATTTTTTACATGGCATCAAGATACACATCTTGTTGAACCTATCCACTATGACATACAAATAATCATGACCCCCTTTGGTCATTGGTAAACCCCCTACAAAATACATGGAGACACTTTCCCATGGATGGAATGGAATGGGAAGTGGTGAGTATAGCCCCAGTTTTCTATTAGTGGGCTTACAAGTAGAACAAATCACACACCCATTTACATATTTAGTTACAATTGCTTTCATTTGAGGCCAATAACAAAACCTCTGCAAATGAGCCATAGTTTTTCCTATCCCCAAAATGGCCAAACACAAGAGAAGTATGATCTTCTCGTATCACATGGACTCATTCACTTGTAGGAATACATAGCTTCCCAAGATGATAGAGTAACTTTCCCTGTAGACAATAGTTCTCTACATGTGCACCATGGGTTAGCTTCTCATATACTTCTTTAAAATCTTCATTGATGGCATATTGTTCTACATAGCTCTCATGAGATAAAGAAGTATTCTTCAAAATAATAGAAGTAGCAATAGGAGGCCTAGAAAGCATATTGGCTACCTTGTTACTTGTACCCTTCTTGTACTTGATTACCAAATGAAATTGTTTTAGAAAACCCATCCATCTATAGTGCCCAGATTGTTGCATTTTGGTATGTGCTTGAAGATACTGTAAGGACTGGTGATCTGTATGTATAATTGTTTCCTTCCCTAATAAGTAATGCTTCAATTTCTTTACGCTTTGAACTAATACTCTTTATCATGTGTAGGATAGTTAACAACAACTTGGTTAAAAGTCTCAAAGTGGTAACATGTAGGCTTACGATATTGTATCAATATTGCACCCATGGTGTATTCGCTGGCATCTGTCTCAATCTCGAACGACTGTTGAAGATTCGGTAGTGCTAATACTGGTGCGGTACTGGTCTTCTCCTTCAAAATGTTGAAAGTTTTTTGTTGCTTTCCTTCCCACTGAAAAGTGTTCACACTGGTTAAGGCATGCAAAGGAACTAGTATAAAGGAGAAGTTGGGAATGAATCTCCTCCAACATTGGACTGCACCCAAGAAGCTCTGGATCTCGGTTACACTCTTTGGCTCAGGCCATTTCACAATTACTTCAATTTTGGAAGGATCAATCTTCAATTGTCCTCCTCCCATGATATGACCTAGGTAGACAAGTGCAGTCTTGCCAAATTCACATTTAGAAATTTTCACATACAACTTTTCCTTTTGCAAAGTATCCAATACCTGCTTCACATGCTTTACATGTTCATCCCAAGTCCCACTAAAAACAAGAATGTCGTTTAGACATACAATCACAAAGTCATCCAGGAAAGGCTTGAATACATCATCATACGCATGAAAGTTGTTGGAGAATTACAAAGCCCAAATGACATAACTAACCACTCAAATAATCCTTGTTTGGTTTCAAAGGCAGTCTTTCATGCATCATGTTCTGTAACCCTGATTTGATGATATCCACTGCACAAATCCAACTTAGTGAAATAAACAACATTCTTCAACTGATCAAGTAAATCATCTATGCAAGGAAGAGGGTATCGATTTTTCACTGTGATTTTATTTAAGGCCCAGTAATCGACACATATTCGCCATGTGCCATCTTTCTTTGGCACCATCACGATCCAAGAACCACAAGGAGATGAATTGGGCCTGATGACCCCTTGATCCGATAAGCCTTGTACCTGCTTCTTGATCTATGTCATCTCCACAACTGACATCATGTACATGCCCACATTAGGAAGATGAGAATCCTGCTGAAGATGTATCTCATGTTGGATTTCCCTCTTAGGGGGTAATCCATCTAGTTCCTGAAAAATATCATCATACTTAGAAACAATATCAATCAATTCCTTTTTATGAGACGGATCACATCCTTGGAAAGCGTTAGATGTCCCGACATCTTTCTCTTTGACGACCATGAGTACATATCTCTTATTAGTGGTTATGAGTCTTTTCATTTGCCCTGCATTAATAAGTGTTGTATTTACCCTCATGTTATGAGCTCTAACAATATATTCCACTCCTCCTTTGGTAAGGTGGTGTTTGTTCTCATGAAGAAAGAAGATTTATTTTCTATCATAAAGATAAGGACTTCCCAACACTATGCCGCATATATCAAGTGGTGCAACATCCAAATTCACTTCATCAATAAACTTTGAAACAATAACAAATATGACCCTACATTGTTTGGTGACATTAAGTTTTGCCTTTTCACATACCCGACCAAGAGGATAAGGCTTTGGATGTGGTTTCGTTACAAGACCCATCATCTTGACAAGTGCTTCAAATATTAAGTTTACTCGGGAACCCGAATCAAATAATGTATCTATCTTAGTATGTTTAGATACAACTCGTATATGAAATAACTCATTCCTCTTTCGTTCATCAATATGAGATTTATCATTGGAAATTGAACAAGCATGAAGAGAATATTTACCTTGTACTCCAGTCGTTGTGATCTTTCCTTCATCTCCTAATTCAGAACCAAGATCTTGTTGCACTGTAGCAACAGTCTTTGTCTTCCCCTTTCCACTGAACTGTTTCGGTTTCTTTTTCGGATGTAGTTTCCAACAATGTTCTTCATCGTGACCACTCCTCTTGCAATGAGTGCAAGATGGTTTT
>JZKD02S0676179.1:0-15380 GCA_000966675.3 Picea glauca
CCTCTGAGGACACTAGTCCTCCCTAGCACCTCCCTTCCACCCTAATTTATGAATATGTGTTACTGAAACTTATTACAGTGATATAATGTTCAACAATAGCTTACCAGTCTCATCACTATTCTACAAGATTTCACTGCTCTGTCTGCTTCACTGTCTTCCTACACGCATCCATTACCCTTTCTGTTCTTCTGCCTTTTGTGCTCTATGCACCATTCCCATTCAATGCACCTTTTGTCTTCTGTCTATTTCAGCTGCTGCACTCCACCTTCTTCTTCACACATGCATCACTTCAACATCAACTCCCCCTCTCCTCTTTTTTCATATTCTTCACACACTGTGCCTCTTGTGCATCCTCCCTATGAAATGGTTCTCCATCCTCTGCATGTCGAGTTCTCTACCTCATCATCATGGCAACTCTTCAACTTCTCTGTTTGTTAATCCCATCTGTCCATCATCACTGGGTGTCATGATCAAATTCGTTCACATCACAGGTAGTTGAGATTATTCATCTTCTGTTGCAGTCGACCTCAACCTCACTGTCGTATTTAATGGATTCAATGCTCTTCCAGCTATCAATAGCCTCCACGAACGATCTTTTCTCCTACTGGAAAATTCTTTGTGACCCTTCAGTTCCTTTAGAAATCACACAAAAGTCTCTTTGAGTCCTTTGGCAGAAACCATCAGTGGTTTCTAGCAGTTATGCTGAGAAGTGCTACAATATTCCTCTGATCTTCTTCAGTTTCATCTGCACCATTGGATTAACTTCTCTAAATCTTGTGTTCATTTTGGCATTATGCTCTTCGGCATTTCAGGATCACCATGGTGGAGGATTTTAGTACTCTCCATTTCCTGAACCCCGAAACTCCGAAAAGGAGCTTGTCTTCACTAACTCCTTCCACCATCTTCCACCAATGTGACCAATGGATGTGACCTCAGCCTTAGTCGAAAATGCATTTCGTAATTTTGTGTTTCGACATTTTGGCATTTCAACACTCTTGGTGGTGAAGTGTTTTGACACTTCAACTCCTGGTATCCAGAACTCCGAAATGGAGTCAGATCAACGGTCCAGTACTCCAACGTTTTTCATTTCGGCGAATCGACATTTCGGTATTCCTGTGGTGAAAGACCTTGACATTTCCAACTCCCGATATCCAAACCTTGGGTATGTAGTCTGTGACATTTCACGACTTTGGGTTTCGTAATTTTGGGACTTCTATGATGAAGAGTCTTCACTCTTGACTCCTCCTACTCCTGGTATCCGAAACTATGATATGGAGTCTTTATCATTTCATGACTTTGGGTTTCGCGACTTTGGGACTCCTTATGATGAGAGTCTTTGTCATTTCCATCTCCCGGTATCCGAAATCTCGGTATCTAGTACTCCAAGCAATGCGCCTGTTTTAGGTTTTTGCATTTCGACACTTCAGGACTCCTGATGATATGAGTCTCTGACATCTTGATCTCCCGGTAACCGAAATCCTAATATCCAACACTCCAAGCGATGCGCCTGTTTCAGGTTTTCACATTTCTTTACTTCAGGACTCTTGATGATGTGTCTTTGACATCTCCATCTCCTGGTAACTGAAATCGTGATATCCAACACTTCGAGTGATGTGCCTTTTTTCAGGTTTTGGGATTTTGCATTTCGGCACTTCGAGACTCCTGATGAAGAGAGTCCTGACATCTCTATCTCCCAGTATCTGAAACTCCAGTAGTCGAATCTTCGAGCGATGAGCTTGTTTCACGATTTCAGGGTTTCACATTTCGTGACTTTGGGACTCCTATGTTGGAGAGTCTCGACTCTTGACTTCTCCATCTCTCGATAACTGAAACTCTGAAATGGATTCTTTGTTGAGGTGATTTTTCGGGGTTTCACATTTCACTTTGCTCATAAAAGAGCATGTAGGTTCTCCTGGATCCAACGTCGGTCGGACCTCAGGCTCAGATCTGACGTTCATCAGGAATTCTCAATGGGATCCATCGCTGCATACTCTGATCTTGTCGAGCTTTCTCTGCAACATCTTCCCAAAAGACTTCTGGTGCCTGCCTGGCACATCCTTCCTATACTCAAGCCATCATCACTGCTGTACTTGCCATCAATGACAAGCATACACTACGTGTAAAACATACCAACAAAAAGGTGCACTGAGTTAGGGCGCATCTGAATATCTTCTTTTTGAGTGATATGCTCCATTGCAAGGTGTCGATTTTGAGGTTAGGGTTTCTTCAACTGCTTCTGCTAGTAACCCTAATGAAAGTGTCTTTGGAAGCTGCTCCTGCTAGTAACCCTAGCGACAGTTCCTCAGTGAGCTCAATACCCTAGTGGCTATGCTTCCTTCTAGCGTTTAGACTGAATGAAGGAGGTGTGGGCCCACAACCTATTAGAATATGAAAGATTGTGCTCATTTTACCATTGACAATACCCTTGTCACCCAACCATAGGCCAAAGCCACCCTCCGAGCACCTTGACCTTGAAAGAGAAGAATACTGGTAGCAATCAATAGAAAAGAAAGGCTAATGCACCAAGCAAGAATAGAAACCAAGATGATCAGATAGTCCCACCCAGAAACTGGCGCAACACCTTCCCCAGAAACTTGCGCACAAAACTGCCAACTGCAGTGTGCAGAAACTGCTCTCTGCAATTATGAGAAGTGTGAATAATGAGAACTGGTGCCCTGTATTTATAGTGGTCCGGCGGACTTACTGGGGCTAACTTCTCCTTCAGGGTAATAATTAATTCACATTAATTATATTTTTGTGGCCAACATCTCATCTAGGGTTTCCTTTACTTATTTTCTTGCTTCTGGAATATTCTAATCTTGTCATAGGTCACAATAGAGGTTCATAGCTCCCAAAGCTACCATAATATCAACACTCTCTTCCTGACCGATCCTTAATGGTGATGTTGAATTCCTGCAATAGAAAAAAACACCGAGTAACTCATCCATTAGTAATTGGTTTGTTGGCTAAATATCTAATAACAGAGTGATCAATATACAAAATTACTAGAGAGCCTGTTATGTATCTGCGAAATTTATTAATAGCATGTATAATGACTAAAAATTCTTTTTTTGTTACTCTGTAATTTAATTCGATAGAAGTAAGATTTTTGATAATAAAATAAATAACATAATGTTTCTTTTCTTCTTATTGTCCAAGGACAACACCTATAGCGATATACGATGCGTTTGAAGAGATGTGAAATTGTAATTTCCAGTTCGGTCCTCTCAGCACCGGTGTTATTGAAACTAACCTTTTAAGCTCTGCAAATGCAACATCACACTTAAGACCACCGAAATTCTACATTACCAGTTAAAGCATGTAAAGGTGCATCTATTCTTGAAATTTTTTCTATGAATCTGCAATAATATCCTGCACAGCCAAGGAAACTGTATACCTCGGTTTGTGTATGAGGTGTAGGCAAATTAAGGATTACCTCTATTTTTGTTGGGTCTACCTTGATTCCATCTGCAGAAACACAGTGTCTTGGTACCACACCTTTAGTCATCATCATATGACATTTCTCATGACTTAAACATAGCCTAGTAGCAATGCATCGTTCCAGTACCTTCTCCAGATTGCTTAAAGCTTGATCAAAGCCAATGCCATCAGAGGTAAAATCATCCATGTAAACTTCAAGTCCTTCATTAATTAAATCATAAAATATGCGCAAAATAGATCTCTGGAATGTAGCTGTAGCATTACATAATCCAAAGGGAAATAATCGATATGCGAAGGTACCCCAAGGACATGTGAATGTAGTTTTATCCTAGTCTTCCGCAACAATCTAAATTTGATTATAACCGCTAAAGCCATCTAGGAAGGAGAAAAAATTCTTTCCTACTAAAGTATCAAGGACCGAATCAATAAAGTTAGGGGAAAATGGTCCTTATAGGTAGATTTATTGAGTTATATGTAATATACACAAATTATCCACTTACCATTCTTTTTAGGGACGATTACTAGTGGAGAGACCCACTGGCTGTCTGAAATAGGATATATGAAATCTACATCCAACAGTTTCTGTAATTCTTCTTTGACAATGTCCCTGAGATGAGGGTTTAATCTTCATTCAGGTTTTCAAATGGGTCAGGCATATTTTTCAATATAGATATGATGTGTACATAGTTGGGGATCAATGCCCTTCATGTTGGGATACTCCCAAGCAAAATCCTGTTGGTATTTAGAAAGGATCTAAATCAATTTTTGTTGTTGTTATTCATTCAAATTGGCGTTAATATTCATATATCTTCTTGGTGTGATTTCAACTGTAATGCTATTATGGAAAACAGTAGTGGGAATCTATTGCTCCATCAATTCTTCAAAAGGATACACTGTGCTTCATTATCTAAGACAAATTTTATCATTTGACACGTTGGGTTTCTTATAATAGTTGGGTTGTTATGAAGCTACTAATCACATAATCTTCTAGTTGGTTTTTGATCCCAAGAGCTTCTTCTAGCATGAGAGGAGATTCTAGGTTTTCTTTTGGATATCTAGGTGGTTGCAACTGCTGATGTATGATAGGTAGACCTGGTTTAGCTAGAGGATACAAGATAAGGTTCTTTATATCGCTTCCTCTAGAAATTTTCATGTTTTTTGTGTGACATCCTATGTATGCATCTGCCATTGCTAGCCACAGTCGTCTCAATATTAACGGGTATCCATCTAGTCTACTTCTTGGGTTGATAACTAGGAAATCAACTGGGTATTCCCAAGAGTTGATCGAGACTGTTATATCTTGTAACATGCCTACTGGTTTAACCACCGATATATCATCCAATTCTAAAATAGTTGAAGTAGGTTCGAAGGAGGTAATACCCAAGACATTACAGGTCTCAGTGGTCAGAATATTGTTGGCTTCCCCCAAATCCACCAGTGTATTTGGAAAAAAAACAACCCTGTATCTGAACTGTTACCACGAGATTCCCTGGGTCTGTGTACTTGACTGGCTCCTGCTTTCCTAGAATACGATCAGAATAGTTGAGGGATTCTTAGTTTTCCTTTAGGGCTTATTCCCACATAATTCTTTAATTTTTTTTCGCATAAATTGGGATGTCTTGTAAATCCTGTAGGAGTGGGATTTTAACACATAAATTCTTCAGTTCCCCGACGATATGAAAGTTAGGATATATGGTTGTTTTTTCTATCATTAGCCTCTCGAGAAATGAGGGAGAAGAAATTACGTCTTTATCAAGATTTTGTTGCTCGACTGTATTTTCCCATGCTCTGTTTCTTCTATTATGACCACAGTTGATGGATTTATTGTTGGTTGTCTATCATTCTCATTCTCCTGTTCTTAATGAATTTCACTTTCCTCAGAAGAAATTACACACCCTAATCTCAACCGAAGTTCGTTGCACCCTACAGAGTTCGTTTCACTCTCCAAATTATCGACAATTTGTACAAACTGGACTGGTCTGTTATTAGGATCCGAGTTGAGTTGAGCTGGTAATTGAGGACGCATTTGAGGTTGGGGATTTTGGGGCAAATGAAGTGGATCCTATAAAGTGGTTTGAGCTTGAGGAACCATTCCCATAGGTTGATTGGTTAGTCCCATGGGGCGCTTCCAGTTCTGAGTCCAATTGGGGGCATGGGCAGCTGTTCTAGTCCACTATGAAGGATAGGGGTTATTATTTGAATTCTGCCAAAATGAGGTAGAGTATTGCAAGTTAGGCCAAGTAGGATTAGGATCTGGTTTATTTGGCTATGGTGAAGTAGGATATTGTTGGGACTTCCAGGTGGGGTTAGAAAATTGTTGTATGTGCCATGTTTTGCATAAAAATGTTGTTGATTATATTGTCCAGAAAAGAAATAAGAAGGATCTTGTAGCATACCTGGGGGGTGAGCCTCCCATTGGCGACATTGAGCCATCAAATATACTAGTTTTGTTTCCTCTTCTGCTTCTTTAAAGATAATTTTTATTCCTGGGAGCAATGGAGATTGCTCTATTGCATGGTCTTTGGCACAGATGGCGCAAGTCTGAACCATGTCCAAGGGACACTCCCTTGAACCATGTTTCCTTCTGCACCATGGGAAAAATATAGCCAATGATTTTTCTTCTTCTGCTTGTTTCTGTTTAACCTACAGAACATCCAATTGTGTAGCTAGAGTACCCAAAATGTTAGTTTTAAAATTTTCTAAAAGATTACCAATTTTTTCTCGGGTGACACTCCTGCTAGTAATGTTGCTACTTTTGGTGATGGGGGCTCGTATTCCCAATCTGGTTCGTGTACTACTACGCAAACACATGATACACAATTGAACAATCTCATCATTCATTTCTTGATAAATATCTCCTTTTCCCATCAAATTCAATGTTTCTACCCATTCATCCTTCATACCTTTTATTAAAGTGGCTTTAAGTACCTCACCTGGTAGTGTACCGTAAGGTGATCTCTGCAAGTTATATTGAAACCTTTCAACATATTCTTCTAGTGTTTCATTTTCTTTTGAAATCATTTTAAATATTTCATCCTTTAAATCCTTGGTTCTATAGTAGTCTTGATATTTTGTAAGGAAGGTTTGTTTCATTTCATCCCATGAATTTATAGTTCCTCCCCCTAGTCCCATAAACCATTGTAAATATGCTCCTTTCAAAGTGGAAGGAAATAACTTTAGTTTATAGGTTTCAGAGGTATAATCATAGCCTCTACACAGGACATCAAACTCGAATAAGAACGTGTTAGGATCCTCTGAGATCAATCCATTGAAGGTTGGAAGATTTTGTAGTGGAATGGATTTCATTGGGGATTTAGAAACCAGATCAACTATAGGATATTCCAAATTGGAAGTCTGGGGTCGTGGCTTATTTTTCTGTTCCATTTGGTCGAAAATGTGCCAATAATATTTAGGGATTTCTTGGTCTGGGTGTTCTATTCGGAGTGGTTGATTGCTTGGTCCCTTAGGAGATTTGATCGCACTACCTCTGTCTAGGATTTCATGTTTTCCTTCTTCTGCCAAAATCATAGGATATCCAGGTTCAGGTGGTTATGGGTTTTCCTCAGCAATTCCACTGGTCTCCCCTTCTCCTTTTCTCAAATTACAAAAATTTCCCTCACCTAAAGGATTGAAAAGTGGAGTATGTGTATTTTGGAAAATTTGTTCAGTTCCTTCGGTTCCACTATGAACCTCAACATGAGCTGCAGTTGGTGAATTTGCTTCTTGAGGGACTCATGTATAACCTTTTCAAGGTCCAACCGAGGCTTGAGATTCATATTTTTGGATAATTTCGTCTATAAAAGTGCTCCTCCCAGAGGAAACGGAGCCCTGGGATTTTGTGGTTTTTGGTAAGGGTTTTTTTTTTTTAGGTTCTTTCTTCTTAGTCATACACACTGACACAAATTCTATGCACCTATGTAACCTCTATGCATCAGCTAAAGGTAGGCTTTGACACAAAAATTTCACTTGTTATCTGTGTAGGTTCTTACCTTCCGTTTTACATACCTCATCCTTTTAGAGACACAACCTGTACTATCTTTGATATTCTCCTCTGAAACAATGCCAAAATGTTGGGATCTAAATATGTCCTAAAAAAACCTTAGTTTGACATTAATTTTATCAACCAAGGATTCGTCTTTTCTCTCAAGGGTGTCAAAAACATTTATGCAGATAGTTGTAGAGGTTTAAATCGTGTAGATATTTCAGTTACAACAAATCTGAGTCTATCTAAATTAATGCAATAGTCAATTTCTTCATGCATTAACTACAAAATCTGAAACTAATAACTCAATCAACATAAATATATTTTGAGCAATAACACACCATAAATCAAAACATCAACCAATTACTGAATTCATTCATCTATCTAAGAAACATCAATTTAGTCTATGAAAACACTTAATGAATCAATCTCTCAATGATTACTTAATCTTCTTGAAAGGAACAACGATCTACTGAATATTTAAGAAGGGACAACAAATTTGAATTTAACAAAAGGAACATCAAATGCGAATTAAATGAAATGAACAACAAATGTGAATTTGAATGAAATGAATTCAAAAGCAATAAATTGATAGCAAATGGGAATGAAAAAAAAATCGATAATCTCCAAATGGAATATCTATTCTCTGCAATTGGAACAACATAACCAATTCATAAAAGAATAAATAAATTAACAAGTCTATCTTAATTGTTGAAGGGAATATCGAATCACATAACTATAATAGAATTTATAAGATTATATATGAGACAGTAGCTCCTGTCGACTAGGCCCATGGTCTTCAGAAGATACTACTACGAGAAACTCAGTCCATAGAAATGATCAAAACGCTTGAAGCTTCCATTAATTCCATAATTGATAAGTCATTTACAGGGATTGTTGCAGAGAGTGCCAACAATTAAGATATCTGAATTCTGGTTATCTCTCTATCGTTCACTATGCGTTATATATTACAGTGAGATAAGTAAATTAAGCTATCCCGAGGATCGAGAGATCCTTAGGATTGCTTTTACTATTTATGAAGATTGCAAGATAAAAAGTCAATCTTCCTTTGAACCAATTTATGCCCGATTTCTTCGATCTTCAATGGCCTGTGCATCTTCATGATCTTCTTAATTATCTTTAGTTAATAACAATTGTCCATTTCTGCATAAAATCAAAACAATTCAAACCAATGTTTAGAAAATGTCTAATATCATTCAATATTATTTCCTAAAGGAATTCTAACCATTTTCTTCCCTAATTACTTCAAATTAATAGAAAAGTCAACAAATAATATATCACAAACTAGAGTAACAAGGAGAAAATTTATACCTTTTTCTCAAGCCAACAATGTACACGATGAAGCACCATAAAGAGGATAGTTCAGGTTGGGATATCAGACGAGTCAGTTAGGGGGAACAGACTCGAATGGAAATATATCTTTGCCATTGATGACAAAGGGGGAGAGATTTATTAGATGCAAAGGACATAGGCATGGTTCCAGGGGGAGCATTGGTCACAAAGATGCAGGCATGGTTCTAGGTGAAGCATGAGTGATATGATTTCAGTATTGCATCAGAGTGTTTCCATCAATGCCAAAGGGGGATAATGTTGATTAATTGGGTTGGTTGTCATTGATGTCAACCCTTGAAGAAAGTCCAATAGCGAATTTTGGTAGCACAAAGATTTGGGTAATGGACCCAAGTTTGTTTGATGTATAATGGTATTAGTTTTGATATATTTTCATGTAAGACTATTCTATATGGATATTACATGTCATTCCATTTCTGGTGGTATGTGGAATGTCACATAACTCCTCACGGTTTGAGAGTTATGGCCTTAGGAAGTTGGAGGACCCTCATATGTTGGCTTGAAGCCCCAAAAGGTCAAAGAAGTGAAGTGCTTGCAAAGAAAAAATTATTTAAATAATAAAGCGAAGTGAAAAAGTCAAAGAGGATTATTTAAATAATGAATTGAAGTGACAAAGTCAAAGAGGATTATTTAAATAATAAAGTGAAGTGACAAAGTCAAAGAAGATTATTTAAATAATAAAGTGAAGTGACAAAGTCAAAGATGATTATATAAATAATAAAGTGAAGTGACAACGTCAAGGAGGATTATTTAAATAATAAAGTAAATGGAGAACTTTATAATTATGTAAAGTGGTTATAAGAAGGTGTTGAGCACTCAACACACCCTAAAAGTCTATGTCCATTTTCTACTTTTTGGGTAACACTCGATCCTTTGCACTGTTTGTTTTTCCTTCAGTATGAAACTGATGCATGCGCTTATACTTTATGTTTCATGTTTGAATATTTAAAAGAAAAAGAGTTTGAACATACAACAAAGAATCATCTTAACCATTAAAAGGTACTTAACAACCGCTTAAGGAATCGAAAAACTAAAGCCTTCCCCAACATGCTTAGGGATTTCGACATCGGTAAAGATTAAAGGTGATGAATATCGTTTGAGAAGTTTAAAATAGCTGAGCACCTATCTTCATCGGCATTGACATAAAAAATTATTTATTTTTTCGAATGAACTTTGGCAGGGGTATCGTCGAAGGCCGATCCATTTGGCTTCGGCAGGAAAATGAAAAAGTAAGCGTCACACAAGGGAGGAGTGGTATCACCAACCACCGACTCCCAAAATTTTTTCAATGATGAGAGATGACGAATATGATAACCCACCAAGGAGTTGCGCACCTAAAACCTTCCCCCGATTATCGATCCCCGACCTCCATGCCGGAAAGACATGATGTGATGAGACGTTTTAACCCTCAGATTCATTAGGTATGACACATTTAAAGTGTTAGTAAAATTTTGGATTGCGCATTAGTTTCTAATCCATATGTGAATCAAAAGAAACTGTTTAAAACTTGTCGATACAATGCATCTACCTCCCCGCCTCCATCGTCAACCAATTACAATTTAATTGCGGAGAACCGACGACAATTTATTTTTGAATTGCATTTATTACTCGTATTAACTGGTTGATACGATGGATATAGTCTCTCCAGTTATATTCTTTCCATGTCATTATATATGATCCTATTCTACATGAAAATGATTTCAAAACAAACAAAGGAGCATGGTTAACAATCTGTAGAAGTCGTCCAAAGTTTAGTAAGTATTAGACAATTATCTTAGCAAGCATTACAGGTATGTATCCACTTGTGGTGTTTTACTCTTCCTTTTTATGTTCTCAACCCAACACTACTCTGTACACATGTTTAAAGGCTATTTTAATTGAAGGAACAATGCCTCCGAAGAAACCCTCCACCAGAAAATCCCCAAGAGTGCCAAAGCCGCAAGAACCAGAAGCAGGAGAGGGCTCCTCCCCACCAGTTGGAAGGAAATTAGAATTCACCCCCAAACTGGTGCCTATCATTAAGACATCTACCAAGAAGGCCTTCATCCAACCCCCAGAATTCAGAGACACAGAGGAAAACATTGTGGCCAAAACAACATTCCCTCGCTGGGAAGAATTGTTTAAGAAAATCAAGAAAGAAGAAACCCTCGAGTATACCCCGCACAACGATCCTAATACAAGGAAGCTAGATGATGATGTCCTCCCAAACATCTATAGGGATTATTTACACATGGTGGCAAGCCGAACTCCGGTGTTTCCTTGCATTGAGCTCCTAAATTGGCTCATTGACCACATTGATGAACATAAATTTTTGATTAATGATGATAATGGTGGATGCGTCGGGGTTTTCTTGCCATTAGAGGTTTAGATTTACTACAAGCTTAGGGAGTCCGAAGAAAAAATGAGCACTGATTTTGTTTTGAGTTTTTATGCATCACACAATACCAGGAAAATCATGGCATCATGGTGGAGGGAAAAAAAAATTTCATGAACCAAATTTTCGGCAGGTACCCAATGAACAATATGAGGGAACCATACATATACTTGATGTCTCTTCTCTGCAGGTTGCATGGGGAGAATGATTGCTCCTAGTTTTCAGAGGCTTGGATTCCCATAGCTTATATGGTGGCCATTTCAGGCATGGGTTTCAATTGGGGTGCCAACATCTCCAAACAGCTGAGTACCTGCATAAGACAAGCCCAGACGCCCAAAGAGGGGGAAACCGCCTCCTTCTACATGGCCTCGTATCTATTAGACATCATCTGCGACAGGAACATTTTCTTTGGAATGAACTTGAACTGGCACTCCTCAGAGCTCCCGGTCCATGTATACTTCAACATCTTATGGGATAATAGGTAAAAAAAAATCTTATGCTCTCATCTGTGACCAATTTATTGCACACATCTATTTTTTGTTGTTTAGGAAAGAGTGCCCTAGGCATTCAAAAGAAGCAAAAAGGGTCATATCAAAAGTGGGTCACTGGTATCTAGACAAGCATCCAACCTACATCATGGTTTTTGAAACCCTAGGGGCACCCCATTTGTTACCCATATATGTTCCCGACGAACTAATATTAGGGGAAATTTTCTACTAGACCATCCTGCAAGGATACAATGCCACTTTAGTAAAAGACAAGAAGAAGGCCTTCATTCCATATGGGTTTCATATTGGCTTCTACATGGTCAAATTTACCGCGCATGCTAAGCAATAAGGGCTAAGTCAACTAGAATTATTGTTCCAAACTGACCGATTTCACAAACACGATCCCAAGGGCCTAGTCCAAGAACACACATCACATGTATCATCCTGTTGGCCTTATTCCGATGATCGATTCGAAGATGAAATTTTCACCAAAAATGATCAAGATTGGAGTGAAGTGGCATCAAGGAGGGATGATCCTCAAACAACCAGGTTCAAATCTATGAGTTGGGAAGAGAAAGCGATGTCTTTAGAGAAGACAACTCAAGAAATTATCAGGGCCTGGGAAGGAACTATAACATCTGAATCGGGTGAAGAAATAGGCAATCCCCAAGAGGGCATCGAGGAGACAAGAGTTTATCAAGAATCCCTGGTACAAATCATGGATTTCACTGAAGTTCAAGTTGCACAAGGGATGGGTGAAATTTTGTACCAAAAAAGCTAGCTGCTAATGAAACAGATGCATGATGATCCGTACCTTATCATAACACCCGTGCTTCCAACTGGTACCTGAGAAAGAATCCCGACGGAGTTGAGCGACCCTGATTTCACAAACCTTGGGAACACCAATGAGTTAGGCAACACTAGATCCACGACATCGTCGGTCAATTCCCCTGTGGAGAGGACAAATCAAATAGAGACAGATCAGGTGTCGATAGAAACATGAGGGCCTAATCCCCTTAGCAAAATTATACATATATATAGTGACGAGGAAAACCCAGAACCATCTCATGACTCCCCTGTGCATGTCCAAGAGGAAAAAGGTCCCAAGAAAGTTCCCTCCCCCGAGCCCAAAGTTTAAGACAAGGAGGTCTGGCAAAAGGAAACAGAAGTCGAAATCAACCTCGACACAAAAGAACCCAATGAATCAGAAACCGAAGCATATCCGAATGACGAGCCCGAACCAGAGGAGACAAATAAAGGATCCCCGTAAAAGGAAATCAACAGTTCTGCAGTCGACAAGAAAATAAGTAACGAGTCTATACCCGACACCTCAATTTTTCCCAATACTCAAATCCCCGACGAGCGACAAGTAGAAGTCGGACCTACAAGGCACATCGAGGAAGTTCAAGAGCCCAATCTTGAACAAATATACACTACCAGTAGTTTGGGAAGCAAGCTAACATGGGGCGATCAACAAATACCAGAGCCAGTAGACGAGGTAGCGGATATATATGCGATATCCTACGATCAAAAGAGAAAGGCCATTTTTCAAAGGACTGCAAAGAAAAGAAGGATCTCATTGGATCACTCCATCTTAGTGACTACATAGGAGAACTTGATCAACACAACAGATGCCCAAACATATGAACCGATCAACATAGGAAAATCCCTCTCAGATGCCACCTTGGATAGAGCCAGGAGGGATGAAAATGAACTAGTCGCCACCCTAAGGGATCTTGAGCACTTGCACCATCTTCCATAATACTACAAAGGTGCCACACAGAACACTGTGTATTTGAGAGGTGAGTTCGCAAGAGTTTAAAATAAATTCAAGAAGGAAAGACACCTATTAACCAAAAACATAGATGATTTCTAGGAGGACACTCTTATGGAACTCCCAACATGAAAGGAGATGGAGCAATGGTATGAAAGGGCGTAGGAAGCGGTAGAAATACTCGAGTACATTGAGGCAGTCCAACAAGGTCAAGATAAGGAAAAACATAGCATTCAAATGATAGGAAAAAGTATTCTTAATCACATGAAGTGATCAACCGAGTACTGGGCTAAGATGTCTCGGGACCCACATCGAGAGATCCAAGAACAATGGACTAGGTGCAAGAATCACTGGGATAAAATTAATAAAATAATGAAGGATGCCAGGCTCCCCGAGTTTGGCACCCCCGATAATTTCATTGACCTAAGACACGTGGTCAAGCTGTATGATGAACAATATGTGCTATGGACCGAAGAGTTAACAAATATAGTCGATGCGAGGCTAGGGAAAGTGCAACAATTTGCAAAACATCCGATCAGAGCCCGAACCATGCTACACCAGTTGAAATCCAGTTTAGTAATGTACTGAGCGCATGCAGTGGACATCAGGGGAATATATGTAGCCTTGATGGAATAACACATATTTCCATGGGCCCAAACTTGTGAAGAACTGTTTGTCAACTGGACTAAATACAAGAGAAGTCACCCTTTCCAAGAAGTATTGCGAGACGACTGTTAAAGAAGCTGTTAGAAGATAACGCCACATGGCAATTTTTTTTTTGTTTAAACTACACTTAGCCATTAGTTTCAGTCAGAACTTTATATTATAAATAAAGATATTGGCCAATTATCAAGAGGTCGATGGTTGTTGTAAGACTTTTTTTTTTTTGTTGTTAAGAATTATTTTGGGACTGCTATGAATTGAGAAGTCCTTCTGGACCAAATACAAGCTATTTTCATCAGATGCATGTGATTGGACTTGGAGAAGAACTACTTCCTATCATGTTTCATGAATGATGCAATAATGAGTAAGAGCAATTAATTATGTTGTCAAGTTATCTGGTGCAATGTCTTGATGTTCTTTTCTTTAATGATGAAGATAAATTGTTGTGTTATTATGTGATGCATGGTTATGGTAGATGAATTATTTTTCTTTCCATTATCTTATTACATATGTGCTTTCTTTCTGATAGTTAGTTTTTCATACAATAATTGGATGTTCACATGGTTAATGTATTAGTACTAGGCCTGTGGTATAGAGTGATTGTCTGCATGTTGAGCAGTGGGTTATCCCAATATTAGCCTCTTCCCTAGTAGTTAAAACTTAATATTATTGTTTGTCAAGTTGTTTTATACTAGATTTCATATCTCATATCATCCCCACCCAAGATAAAATACAGAAGAAAACAATCCTAACAAAAGGAAGAGCCTTCACAAGAAAACACAAAAGCCCATCAATAAATTGGCAGGATTGCAAGATCTGGAGAACCATTCCATTTTAAATGTTGCAGAGTCTAATTGGGCCTCAGTGGAAGGTTTGGTTCCTACTGTTGAGTCAAGGGATTTAGGACCCATCAATAGAATTGGCGCTAGAAGGAGGGCCTGAGAATGAATGGCTAAATATATATTTTATCTATCATTTCAAACAACCTATAGATTCGTAATAGCCCACATGCATGACTAGTCCTTCACAAGACAACCCACACAAATTGAGTATTCCCTAAACATATAACTCACCCCATCTTGAGGAAGAAACTTTTCACCTTGAAATACCTTATGCCCTTCCTCACGAGGAATTGAATCAATTCAGGAGAATCACTAGAGCCTACACCCGACAGATTAGTGCATTGTTCTTAGCTCCCATCCTCCCTCAAAGAAGAAAACAAATAATACCAGTGGTTAGCACTCCCGATGAGGTTTTTGTACACTCCATAGAAGACTTAATAGATTT
>JZKD02S0676201.1:0-15379 GCA_000966675.3 Picea glauca
TAATGTTATTTTATTTATGTTGGCTTTAGTCCATTAGTTGTAATTGTACCTCCTAGTCTCCTATATATACCAAGGAGACATTTTCATTTGGAATCATCTTGTATTTGGAAATTTAAGTGGGGTATAAGGAGGTTTCCCCCTCGAAGAGGCTTATTACCTGAAATTATCTCTTTTTCAAGGCATTGAGTACTTATTCTGAGGTTTCTCTATGCTATATTGATATTTGGTCCTTAACATGTACCATGTCCACCAGACCTTTACTTTCCCTATGAATTTCTTCTGGATCACCATGACATTCTTTTCCAATATACGCACTCGATGTACCGAGAAGTCTCCTTCTAGCTCAACCTGAATCAAAGTCCAATCAATGACATGGTTTGGATCATGTACATAATTTTCAACAAAGATACATGAAATGCATTATGCACGTTTATGGAAGAAGAAAATGAAAGAATGTATGCAACTGTCCTATTCTATCTAATATTTCAAATGGACCACAAAATCTGGCTCCTAGTTTGGTACAATTGCCAAACTTCAAAGAAATTTTTTTTGTTCACTTTCAAAAATACATGTTCTCCAACTTTATATTCTATGGATATCAAGATATTATCTGCATAAATCTTTTGTCTGTCTTGTGCTTCTTTCATATTATGCTTAATTTTAATCATCTTCTTTTCCATTTCCTTGAGAAATTCTATCCCAAGTACTACTTTGTTTACTGGGTTGTCCCAACTCATTGGAATATTGCATTTATGCCATCTAGAGCTTCAAATGGGTTCATCTTCAATAAATCTCGATACTCGTTATTGTAAGCAAACTCAACCAAATGAAAATAATGCTCCCATTTGGATGGCTTATCCATCACATGTATCCTTAAAATGTCTTCAATCACTTGATTGACTCTCCCTATATTTCCATCTTCCCATGGATGGTATGTTGTACTAAAATTCAAATTTGTACCAAATCCCTTAAACAATCATCTCGAAAATTTTGAAGTAAACTTTGGATCTCTGTCTAAAATAATTTTGTTAGGTATTCTATGCAACCTAGCAATTTATTTCATATAAATTTCTACAATATTAGTTAACTTGTGACTTAGTTTCACTAGAAAAAAATGAGCAGCCTTTGTCAATTTATCCACCACTACTATTATTGAATCATGTTTCCTTGTTGTCCTGGGTAATTTAATGATAAAATCAATTGTTATCACTTCTCATTTCTACTTTGTTGAGGGGGATGTATTGACTATGTTCAATAGTAAGGATTAAACCCAAGAACAAGGCCCAATTAGACTCCTCCCTATTTGGCATGGAATAATCCTCCGGGTTAATTGTTTGGCAACCATTCAATGAGATTTACAAGTTGTTTGGTTTCTCTCTTTTTGTTCTTTTTATTATTTTATATTTTATATCTATCTACTACAAAAAATAAGTGAAATATGGAATTTTTAAGAAGTTTGTCATAAGGATAACATTTGGGGACAACAGTTCAAAGAAACCAACTATGTTGGGTTCTCTGAGAACTAGTTCTAGCAAGAAACCATTATTATCCAATTACCTTTAAGACAAGACATATATGAAATCTAGAGAAAACAATTCTTCCGTAAATATAACTCTTAAAGAAAGTAGAAATTGAGAATAAATTAGTAGTTATGCTTTGTACTTCTGAGAAATATTTCTATAGAAGACTTAGGTACAACATACTCTCATAGACAAACAATTGTTTAACGTTTATTCTATCAATGATCATCAAACAAATTCTATAATTATTGAAGTGATGAATAACAATCAAACCTTTTAAAGATAATAAAAGGTTGAAAAGAATGATCAAACTAATATCTAGCAGTCTATGCAATCAAACAAGTTAAAATTGATTAAATTGAAATTCTTACTAGACAAGTTCGACATAATAATTGACTGCAAAATAATCCATGACACAATTAGTGCACACAATGGTTCTATCAAAACTCCTAGGCTCCTCTAGAGCTTCTAAATTATTTACACTGGTGCAGTGCCACTAGTATTTGTTTTCAATATCTCTCAACAATTATTTACTTCATCTTCAGGACGTTGGCACATGGGAATCATATTAAGTTGAGAGCAACAACATATGTAAAACCATAACATTAATAGTGAGGTAGTATCCATAACATTAATAGTGTTAGTATCCATAACATTAATAGTGAGGTAGGAGCGACAACATTTGGATATGTTAGCACATGACATGTTTTTGAGAAGCATGGTGAAAGGCACTAACTCGTGGATGTTGCAACATCATCGTGTTGGGATCTTGGTGACGATGTTGGTGCAAATACTTTCCTACATGTTGCAATCACATGTTGAAACGACTCTTTTGTTTTTCAATTTCTCCATTGGTATTTAGAAATTATACTTTTCTATGTGGCATTCTTATGTAATGTACATGTAATTAGGCCCTAAGTGATAATTGTTTTTCTATATATCTATTTTCCTCATTTTTAGAGTTGTACTTGGAAACTCTAGCCTCTTATAGGAGATTTTAATGTAATGATACTGAGACATGTGCTTTGTACACCTTGCAGTGTTATAGTGGAGCAAGGAATAAATGTAAAGCTATAGTTCTAAATAAATGCAAAGCAATGACAAAGAATAAACATAAGTTGATCACCTCAGATCCAAGGTGTTAGGGACAAAGTTTTTAGATCTAAGCTTTGTTTGAGTGTTAATGCTTGTGCAAAATGAAACTTTCTACAAGGAAATGACAAGCATGACAAGACTTAAAATGGAGACTGAGTTTGAAGCATGTAGCTTTGGCTTGGAATGTGTATGGAGAACCATTTATTATTTGGTATATGGATAGATCTATCACTTGGATTGACCTATTGAGTGCTTGATCTGGATTATTTTCGGCACGAAATGAGAGCGGAGATAAAGAAATGCACAGAGATATTGCATATATTCAATAATATAACATAAATGTATTAGAGATGAAACCATAAACATGGATATACAGTAATACACGATTTCTATTAATTAGAGAAATGTACAGAGACTATAAAAATACAGAGTGAAAGACTCGCTAGAATGGTGGCAGCTTATCTCTTAGAAGATATGTGACGGCTACTCGCATTCGCAAGAAGATGGTTACAATGAGGCTCGGAAGGCCCTTTTAAAATAGACGGGAATTCCAAAAGTTCTAGACATCCAAAAACCTAACCCTAGGAGATGAAGCGCCAAAAGTCATGTGGGCCCCGTTTGGGTAAGTGAGTACATCAACTTCCCGGGGTCGTAACTTTTGCATACGATCTCCGTTTTAGGCGTGTGATAGCTCGTTGGAAAGGTATTTTCAAGGAGATTCATTTTGGGGGCTCAATAATTCCTTTGGCTATCATTGAGAACCTATATCTAGAAAAACCTTCATTTGTACCCTCAAAATGGCCCTGGAAGTTAAAACCTGCTAAAAATAATAACTTGCCAAAATGGCCAGAAAACTATTTTGAGCCATTTGGAAAAGTTGGGTGGCCACCGATATCCACCTAGATCAGTGCTTGATTCGACACACTATATTTGGAGCATAGTGGGATGCACGTAAAGAAGCAAGTAGATACTTCTTACATTTTTTTCTTAGGCATAATGTGGTAAAATAAGTACTTGGGTGAGAAGTACTTGGTCTATGTAATTATATTTGAAGCAAGAAGGATGTTAGCAATGAAACATGTTGATGTTTCATAGCATCACATAACAATCATAAGTATTTTTATGGAATTGAATTTTATCACATATGTAAATGGACAAATGACTATACGACTTATTTTGGCATGTGTACCCCTAGTTTGATGGTTCACATGTGTAAAGCCTAGATGTAGAATTAGATGATAGGAGGCTTGTCATATTATCATAAACCCAGTTAATAAACTTTGAGGGAGGTAGGTTTTTATCCCAAGTCAAGTTTAAAGGGGTGAGTGTTGGGTTAATCTTGACTCAGTCATAAAGTAGTTAGGATAAAATTGATACAGTCAATGATGGATTTACATTTCATAGTTTATGGACTCATGGTATTACATGTAACATACCCCTTGCCTGGGTAGCTCGAGAATTCACATTCTTGAAACAAATAATGCATTGTTAAATAAAATTTGAGCTTCTAATGCCAATTTAATTCAAGCAAGAGACATGTAACATAACCAAATATCATGCAACAACGAAGACAACCATGCATGCAAGAAAGAAAACACACACACACACACACACACATACATATATGCAATGCAATTTCTCCTTAACATACACAACATTTAAAGATTCACTTAGCAATAAACAATGAATAAGTACAATCTAACACAACGGAAATATATGAAACACAAAGAACTTATCTTTAAAAAAAAAATTCATAGAGTGACTACATAATTCAGATGTTCCACTGAACCTTAGGTTCTTTTGCACATTAACTCTATACAATAGGCCACCCCCAAGATGAGACTATGAATCCATTAGAACGGTTAACTAGATTGACTCTAAGTTTTACACACTAGCTAATTATCAAGATCTAACCGTTTTCTCAACCATACATCAATTCCCAACTTACCAAATCTATTTCCCCAACAGCCTACAAAACCCAAAGAAATGAACCCCCTTCTCTACAATTAAATCCCTCATGATATCCTACTTCTCTCTAGGGCTCCAGTGCTACTGGGTAGGAAATATTATCAATGTTGGAACCTTTAGGGATTCTCAATTGTGGATAGTTCTTAATCAATTGTCATCATTATCATGCACAAATGAATTAGTTTATTGTTGGAATAACCAGTAGATACCTACAACCAACTAGAAATGACTCTCTACCTCCAACATCTTGTTCCCATTTCCAAAACCAAGAACAAGAATGAGAAAGAATGAATGAGGAATGAGTGAGGAACCCCTCAACAAAAAAAATCATGGTTTATATAGTTTCATACAATAATGCACCATGTGGCTTCTCAAAGAAGCTCATTTAACCACTTTCCCATCTAATTCAAAGGTGGGTTTATTAAAATATAATAATTTTGGCTCAACTCCTTTAGCCCGCTCACTTGTGCAATCATATCCCCTATGACTCTGTCCTTATTCGTATTGCAGCCAAAGATACATTTTTATTATTAATTTTCAAAGCTATTACATTACTAGATTCTCCGGCCTTTCAACTTTGCAGTCACTTCGACCTTTCATCAAATAAACAAAAATACATTGTTAATTCATAGGGATCGAAAATGGGGTATTATGTTCCCCTCCCAATTATTTTTATGCATAGTCCTCACTGAATATCACCATTCATATGTACATATATACATAATTTCATCAAAAATTCAAAAATAACTAGGAGTATGCCTCCCGCATTGTATCTTTCATCTCCCACGTCACTTCATTAGGGTTGTACCATGTTCACTAGACCTTTACTTTCCCTATGAATTTTTTCTGGAGCACCATGATATTCTTGTCAAATATATGCACTCGATGTACCTATAAGTCTCCTTCTAGCTCAACCTCAATCAAAGTCCAATGAATGCCATGGTTATGATCATGTACATAATTTTCAACAAAGATACATGAAATGCATTATGCACATTCATGGAAGAAGAAAATGAAAGAATGTATGCAATTGTCCTATTTTATCCAATATTTCAAATGGACCACAAAATTTGGCTCCTAGTTTGGTACAATTTCCAAACTTCAAAGCGTTTTTTTTTGTTCAATTTCAAAAATACGTGTTCTTCGACTTTATATTCTATGGATATCATGATATTATCTGCATAAATATTTTGTCTATCTTGTGCTTCTTTCAAATTATTCTTAATTTTAATCATCTTCTCTTCCATTTCCTTGAGCAATTCTATCCCAAGTACTACTATGTTTACTGTGTTGTCCCAACTCATTGGAATATTGCATTTTATACCATGTAGAGCTTCAAATGGGATCATCTTCAATAAATCTTGATACTCGTTATTGTAAGAAAACTCAACCAAATGAAAATAATTATCCCATTTGGATGGCTTATCCATCACATGTATCCTTAAAATGTCTTCAATCACTTGATTGACTCTCCCTATCTGTNTTGCATACGATCTCCGTTTTAGGCGTGTGATAGCTCGTTGGAAAGGTATTTTCAAGGAGATTCATTTTGGGGGCTCAATCATTCCTTTGGCTATCATTGAGAACATATATCTAGAAAAACCTTCATTTGTACCCTCAAAATGGCCCCGGAAGTTAAAACCTGCTAAAAATAATAAATTGCCAAAATGGCCAGAAAACTGTTTTGAGCCATTTGGAAAAGTTGGGTGGCCACCGATATCCACCTAGATCAGTGCTTGATTCGACACACTATATTTGGAGCATAGTGGGATGCACGTAAAGAAGCAAGTATATACTTCTTACATTTTTTTCTTAGGCATAATGTGGTAAAATAAGTACTTGGGTGAGAAGTACTTGGTCTATGTAATTATATTTTAAGCAAGAAGGATGTTAGCAATGAAACATGTTGATGTTTCATAGCATCACATAACAATCATAAGTATTTTTATGGAATTGAATTTTATCACATATGTAAATGGAAAAATGACTATACGACTTATTTTGGCATGTGTACCCCTAGTTTGATGGTTCACATGTGTAAAGCCTAGATGTAGAATTAGATGATAGGGGGCTTGTCATATTATCATAAACCCAGTTAATAAACTTTGAGGGAGGTAGGTTTTTATCCCAAGTCAAGTTTAAAGGGGTGAGTGTTGGGTTAATCTTGACTCAGTCATAAAGTAGTTAGGATAAAATTGATACAGTCAATGATGGATTTACATTTCATAGTTTATGGACTCATGGTATTACATGTAACATACCCCTTGCCTGGGTAGCTCGAGAATTCACATTCTTGAAACAAATAATGCATTGTTAAATAAAATTTGAGCTTCTAATGCCAATTTAATTCAAGCAAGAGACATGTAACATAACCAAATATCATGCAACAACGAAGACAACCATGCATGCAAGAAAGAAAACACACACACACACACACACACATACATATATGCAATGCAATTTCTCCTTAACATACACAACATTTAAAGATTCACTTAGCAATAAACAATGAATAAGTACAATCTAACACAACGGAAATATATGAAACACAAAGAACTTATCTTTAAAAAAAAAATTCATAGAGTGACTACATAATTCAGATGTTCCACTGAACCTTAGGTTCTTTTGCACATTAACTCTATACAATAGGCCACCCCCAAGATGAGACTATGAATCCATTAGAACGGTTAACTAGATTGACTCTAAGTTTTACACACTAGCTAATTATCAAGATCTAACCGTTTTCTCAACCATACATCAATTCCCAACTTACCAAATCTATTTCCCCAACAGCCTACAAAACCCAAAGAAATGAACCCCCTTCTCTACAATTAAATCCCTCATGATATCCTACTTCTCTCTAGGGCTCCAGTGCTACTGGGTAGGAAATATTATCAATGTTGGAACCTTTAGGGATTCTCAATTGTGGATAGTTCTTAATCAATTGTCATCATTATCATGCACAAATGAATTAGTTTATTGTTGGAATAACCAGTAGATACCTACAACCAACTAGAAATGACTCTCTACCTCCAACATCTTGTTCCCATTTCCAAAACCAAGAACAAGAATGAGAAAGAATGAATGAGGAATGAGTGAGGAACCCCTCAACAAAAAAAATCATGGTTTATATAGTTTCATACAATAATGCACCATGTGGCTTCTCAAAGAAGCTCATTTAACCACTTTCCCATCTAATTCAAAGGTGGGTTTATTAAAATATAATAATTTTGGCTCAACTCCTTTAGCCCGCTCACTTGTGCAATCATATCCCCTATGACTCTGTCCTTATTCGTATTGCAGCCAAAGATACATTTTTATTATTAATTTTCAAAGCTATTACATTACTAGATTCTCCGGCCTTTCAACTTTGCAGTCACTTCGACCTTTCATCAAATAAACAAAAATACATTGTTAATTCATAGGGATCGAAAATGGGGTATTATGTTCCCCTCCCAATTATTTTTATGCATAGTCCTCACTGAATATCACCATTCATATGTACATATATACATAATTTCATCAAAAATTCAAAAATAACTAGGAGTATGCCTCCCGCATTGTATCTTTCATCTCCCACGTCACTTCATTAGGGTTGTACCATGTTCACTAGACCTTTACTTTCCCTATGAATTTTTTCTGGAGCACCATGATATTCTTGTCAAATATATGCACTCGATGTACCTATAAGTCTCCTTCTAGCTCAACCTCAATCAAAGTCCAATGAATGCCATGGTTATGATCATGTACATAATTTTCAACAAAGATACATGAAATGCATTATGCACATTCATGGAAGAAGAAAATGAAAGAATGTATGCAATTGTCCTATTTTATCCAATATTTCAAATGGACCACAAAATTTGGCTCCTAGTTTGGTACAATTTCCAAACTTCAAAGCGTTTTTTTTTGTTCAATTTCAAAAATACGTGTTCTTCGACTTTATATTCTATGGATATCATGATATTATCTGCATAAATATTTTGTCTATCTTGTGCTTCTTTCAAATTATTCTTAATTTTAATCATCTTCTCTTCCATTTCCTTGAGCAATTCTATCCCAAGTACTACTATGTTTACTGTGTTGTCCCAACTCATTGGAATATTGCATTTTATACCATGTAGAGCTTCAAATGGGATCATCTTCAATAAATCTTGATACTCGTTATTGTAAGAAAACTCAACCAAATGAAAATAATTATCCCATTTGGATGGCTTATCCATCACATGTATCCTTAAAATGTCTTCAATCACTTGATTGACTCTCCCTATCTGTTCATCTTCCCATGGATGGTATGTTGTACTAAAATTCAAATTTGTACCAAATCCCTTAAACAATCATCTCCAAAATTTTGAAGTAAACTTTGGATCTTTGTCTGAAATAATTTTGTTAAGTATTCCATGCAACCTAGAAATTTATTTCATATACATTTATACAATATTAGTTAACTTGTGACTTAGTTTCACTGGAACAAAATGAACAACCTTTGTCAATTTATCCACCACTACCATTATTGAATCATGTTTCCTTGTTGTCCTGGGTAATTTAATGATAAAATCAATTGTTATCACTTCTCATTTCCAATTTGTTGAGGGGGATGTATTCCCTATGTTCAATAGTAAGGATTAAAACCAAGAACGAGGCCCAATTAGACTCCTCCTTGTTTGGCATGGAATAACCCTCTAGGTTAATAGTTTGGAAACCATTCGATGAGATTTACAAGTTGTTTGGTTTTTCTCTTTTTGTTCTTTTTATCATTTTCTATTTTATATCTATCTAATATAGAAAATAAGTGAAATATGGAATTTTTAAGAAGTTTGTCATAAGGATAACCTTTGTGGACAACAGATCAGTAATCAACTATGTTGGGTTCTCTGAGAACTAGTTCTAGCAAGAAACCATTATAATCCAATTACCTTTAATGCAAGACATATAAGAAATCTAGAGAAAACAATTCTTCCTTAAAATATAACTCTTAAAGAAAGTAGAAATTGAGAATAAATTAGTAGTTATACTTTATACTTCTGAGAAATATTTCTATAGAAGACTTAGGTACAACATACTCTCATAGACAAACAATTGTTTAACTTTTATTCTATCAATGATCATCAAACTAATTCTATAATTATTGAAGTGATGAATAATAATCAAACCTTTTAAAGAGAATAAAAGGTTGAAAAGAATGATCAAACTAATATCTAGCAGTCTATGCAATCAAACAAGTTAAAATTGATTAAATTGAAATTCTTACTAGACATGTTCGACATAATAATTGATTGCAGAATAATCCATGACACAATTAGTGCACACAATGGTTCTATTAAAACTCCTAGGCTCCTATAGAGCTTCTGAATTAAATCTTGAAATAGTTCTTGATTACATTCCTCCAAAAGTTTCTATTACCAAAGGTCCTTGACATACTTTTCAATCACTTCCTAATTAATTTAGTAAGCAACTAAAGAGTTGTCCATTTAATTATCAATATGGGATCCTATAGAACTTATGAGTTGTTGTGCACTATATATGAAAGTATAATGTTGTAATTTCCAATGGGTTGTAGTACTTCTAAATGAATTTCAAAAGGAAAGATATAAACATGGTTTATCAAGTCACCAAATTAAACCACACTGTCTAATCCACACTTGCAGGAATAGAAACACACTTTTGAAGGAAATTAAATGTCACACTTGTGGAAAAGTAAATTTATCACTCTTGCAGAAAAGTAAATGTCACACTTGCAGGAAAGTAAATCACGCATGCATCAAAGGTGACTTGTTCAAGTATTAAAATGATCTTGATTAATGTGGCGAACATATGATGGTTCTTGTACTTAAATGAAAAAAACCTCAAGATATATAAATCAAACCACATTGTGATGTAAACAAAGGGAATATCCTAACATGAACTGCAAACAAAACAATTGTTAGCCAAAAATCTAAATGTTGTAATTTGAGTGCAAAGTTACAACGAAAAGAGTTGTAACACAAGAAATATTAGAGTTACAACAAAGTATTGAACATATGAATTGCTCGAAATAAAAGGAATATATAAGATATGTGACATCTAGACATTCATTAGTCAAAAAACAGGATTCTACAATTTCACCATGGATTTGCGGCATCAGAAGTTACAACAATGGAAACATACCAGAGTTACAACAAAGTTCTAATAGAGGAATTGTTGGAAATAAAAGAAATATATAAGAGATGCTATAACTACTTCTGTAAACTAGAGAAAATACAAACAATAATGAGCTAAGGAGGGGGCCCTACCTCCTTAGACGAGGTAATGGTTTATGNCTCGTTATTGTAAGAAAACTCAACCAAATGAAAATAATTATCCCATTTGGATGGCTTATCCATCACATGTATCCTTAAAATGTCTTCAATCACTTGATTGACTCTCCCTATCTGTCCATGTTCCCATGGATGGTATGTTGTACTAAAATTCAAATTTGTACCAAATCCCTCAAACAATCATCTCCAAAATTTTGAAGTAAACTTTGGATCTTTGTCTGAAATAATTTTGTTAGGTATTCCATGCAACCTAGAAATTTATTTCATATACATTTATACAATATTAGTTAACTTGTGACTTAGTTTCACTGGAACAAAATGAGCAACCTTTGTCAATTTATCCACCACTACCATTATTGAATCATGTTTCCTTGTTGTCCTGGGTAATTTAATGATAAAATCAATTGTTATCACTTCTCATTTCCACTTTGTTGAGGGGGATGTATTCCCTATGTTCAATAGTAAGGATTAAAACCAAGAACGAGGCCCAATTAGACTCCTCCTTGTTTGGCATGGAATAACCCTCTAGGTTAATAGTTTGGAAACCATTCGATGAGATTTACAAGTTGTTTGGTTTTTCTCTTTTTGTTCTTTTTATCATTTTCTATTTTATATCTATCTAATATAGAAAATAAGTGAAATATGGAATTTTTAAGAAGTTTGTCATAAGGATAACCTTTGTGGACAACAGATCAGTAATCAACTATGTTGGGTTCTCTGAGAACTAGTTCTAGCAAGAAACCATTATAATCCAATTACCTTTAATGCAAGACATATAAGAAATCTAGAGAAAACAATTCTTCCTTAAAATATAACTCTTAAAGAAAGTAGAAATTGAGAATAAATTAGTAGTTATACTTTATACTTCTGAGAAATATTTCTATAGAAGACTTAGGTACAACATACTCTCATAGACAAACAATTGTTTAACTTTTATTCTATCAATGATCATCAAACTAATTCTATAATTATTGAAGTGATGAATAATAATCAAACCTTTTAAAGAGAATAAAAGGTTGAAAAGAATGATCAAACTAATATCTAGCAGTCTATGCAATCAAACAAGTTAAAATTGATTAAATTGAAATTCTTACTAGACATGTTCGACATAATAATTGATTGCAGAATAATCCATGACACAATTAGTGCACACAATGGTTCTATTAAAACTCCTAGGCTCCTATAGAGCTTCTGAATTAAATCTTGAAATAGTTCTTGATTACATTCCTCCAAAAGTTTCTATTACCAAAGGTCCTTGACATACTTTTCAATCACTTCCTAATTAATTTAGTAAGCAACTAAAGAGTTGTCCATTTAATTATCAATATGGGATCCTATAGAACTTATGAGTTGTTGTGCACTATATATGAAAGTATAATGTTGTAATTTCCAATGGGTTGTAGTACTTCTAAATGAATTTCAAAAGGAAAGATATAAACATGGTTTATCAAGTCACCAAATTAAACCACACTGTCTAATCCACACTTGCAGGAATAGAAACACACTTTTGAAGGAAATTAAATGTCACACTTGTGGAAAAGTAAATTTATCACTCTTGCAGAAAAGTAAATGTCACACTTGCAGGAAAGTAAATCACGCATGCATCAAAGGTGACTTGTTCAAGTATTAAAATGATCTTGATTAATGTGGCGAACATATGATGGTTCTTGTACTTAAATGAAAAAAACCTCAAGATATATAAATCAAACCACATTGTGATGTAAACAAAGGGAATATCCTAACATGAACTGCAAACAAAACAATTGTTAGCCAAAAATCTAAATGTTGTAATTTGAGTGCAAAGTTACAACGAAAAGAGTTGTAACACAAGAAATATTAGAGTTACAACAAAGTATTGAACATATGAATTGCTCGAAATAAAAGGAATATATAAGATATGTGACATCTAGACATTCATTAGTCAAAAAACAGGATTCTACAATTTCACCATGGATTTGCGGCATCAGAAGTTACAACAATGGAAACATACCAGAGTTACAACAAAGTTCTAATAGAGGAATTGTTGGAAATAAAAGAAATATATAAGAGATGCTATAACTACTTCTGTAAACTAGAGAAAATACAAACAATAATGAGCTAAGGAGGGGGCCCTACCTCCTTAGACGAGGTAATGGTTTATGGACCCAATAAGATGTTAAATTATCAGCACACCATCACTTGGACAAGAGTAAAGAGAAATGTATATTGCAGAAAAATGCACAAATAGATCATCGTATTTCACGTTCACTAACTTTATTCTTTCTCCATTCAAATTATCCTTTGGCTCAGAGAAAACAGGAGTATTTATAAAAAATATTTTATTCCTAAATTAATCAGAGGAAACGATGGAAAGTGTAACACATCCACTACCTATAATCAAAAATTTTCGCTCTTCCTCAGGGAACAGAATCCCCGAAGTCCTACGGGGTCTAGTGTAGGCTAGTTCTCCCCTGTTCAATTCCCCCTGTGATCGTGGGTTAGGACCACATGCCAAACCAACCAGGAGCATTTTTGTGTTTCACAACTGAGCGATATCATGGGGTCCACTCTTGAAGGTAGGGTGGCGAGAGGTCTTCAGAATGAAATCCTGACCGTAGATCTGGGCACGCAGATTTTGGCTGTCCAGATCTACCCGCCGATTAACGACAAGCACTAGCTCCCTTTCTTTAGTCCTTAGTTTGATAGGGCCACATACATTCCTAAAGGCAGGTGCCTCTTACAACTCGCGACCTCGCGGGTCGTGGGTCGAATACCATCGAATTTCCTTCATAAATCGTCGATACCCTAGATCACGAAATGGGTATAGCTCCCTTCTGTCAGCGTCCTCTGCTTGTGACCGTCGGCTAGGATAAACTTTAGCTCCTCTTCGCTACTCGCCGCTTCAAAAATTCAACGGTTGAACTCTCGTACCTCCCTTATGCGATCCTTCGAGACTTGAAAGTCAGCGAAGGTTGACCTTCCCTTCGCGCTGCTCAGGTCCTCGTGCCTTTGAATACCCAATACTTGGGCTCTCACCCTGCGAACTCCCGAGTTCACGAGATCTCTCGATCTCTTCCACCTGTCCTCCTTCGATGGATGGCTCACAGCCTCTCGTAGCCTCGCCACTTGCGACTTAAAGCGTCCAACTTTTGGACTTCTACCCCGCTAGTCCCGAACTCACGAGATCTTTGGATCTCCGCCACCTGTCCTCCTCAGATGGATGGCTCAGATCCTCTCGTAGCCTCGCCGCTCGTGACTTAAAGCGTCCAACTTTTGGACTTCTACCCTGCGAGTCTCGAGCTCACGAGATCTCTGGATCTCCGCCACCTGTCCTCCTCGGATGGACAGCTCAGATCCTCTCGTAGCCTCGCCGCTCGTGACTTAAAGAATCCAACTTTTGGACTTCTACCCCGCGAGTCCCGAGCTCACAAGATCTCTGGATCTCCGCCACCTGTCCTCCTCGGATGGACGGCTCATATCCTCTCATAGCCTCGCCACTCGCGACTTAAAGCGTCCAACTTTTGGACTTTTACCCCGCGAGTCTCGATCTCACGAGATCTCTGGATCTCCGCCACCTGTCCTCCTCGAATGGACGACTCATATATTCTTGTAGCCTCGCCGCTCGCGACTTAAAGCATCCAACTTTTGGACTTCTACCCCACAAACCTCCGAGGTAGAGAGGTCCTATTCACGAGCGCTTAACCCTCGTTTATCTCCCTATATATCTAACGTCTGTTGGGTGTCCTGGCTAAGATCTGACGGTTCAGATCGGTCCCAATGTCGCCCCCTTTCCCACTGCTCTTTGGACGTGGACAAACCAATGGTCCAGATGTTCTCATGGAGTCTGAGGTTCTACGATTCGGATTCCCTCACTACTCACGAAGATAGAGGAAAAAGGGGTTAAGGAAATTTACGCCCTCTTTCATTCCTTTGATCTAACGGTCGTTGTCAGGCTGCTAAATTGTAGCTTTTAAGTGTCCTGAATCACTAAATTGTCAAACCAGGGTTAGTATACTTCGAGCTGATACACAGTATGTGCGGGCAAGCGTCTAGTCTTTATTCGAATGCTATCCTAAAAATAAAGCACACACCTATTCTAAGAATTTGAATTCTGATGACTAACTCAAAACTGAGCATTTCCTATGGAATCATAAACAGAAGCAAACAGTCTAGTACTCAAAGGATCAGATTGCTATTTCTGTTAAAAACACACTTCTATAAAATCATTCTAACTCTGTTTTTAACCCTCTACCATCAGCATTATCATTTCAGTCATGACACACAGAGTAATGTCTGAACTGCGTTCATTCTGTGCATTCAAAACCAATCTAGTGCTACCTTCAGAGAAACAGATCTAACGCTATCCAATCTGGAAAACAAATCTAATGCTAGAGCAAATATAATGATATCTAATCTGGAAAACAAATCGAATGCTAAAGCAAATCTAATGCTATCTAATCTGGAAAACAAATCGAATGTTGTTAACTGGTACCAGGAGCTCCTAACTATAACCTATCTATC
>JZKD02S0676223.1:0-15379 GCA_000966675.3 Picea glauca
ATAAGTTGCAAAAGATTTTATTTTTCTTAAACTATAATGGGATTTTTTTGTGCCCTTTTTAAATTCCATATACTTCATGGACATTGTCTTCCTTTTGTAGTTACCTAACTTCTCTTAATCTTAAAAAACAATAACAATCAAATCATAGTATATGCATTGAAAAGAGATGAAAAGATTTTTCCCAAA
The DNA here is from genome assembly GCA_000966675.3 of Picea glauca. Classification (NCBI taxonomy): domain Eukaryota; kingdom Viridiplantae; phylum Streptophyta; class Pinopsida; order Pinales; family Pinaceae; genus Picea; species Picea glauca. The sequence goes on from JZKD02S0676223.1 coordinate 187, forward strand.
AAAACAATCTCCGTTGACATGGCTCAATGATGAAGCCTCGATCTACTTCTTCCATGGTGAAACACTCTAGGTAGTGTGATGCCTTGTGAAGACTATTGAGACATGGCTACAAATGGCATGGTGAGGTGGTACAATGATGGGTCAAAGATAAATGATGATTAGATATGTTCTAACTTCCCCAGATTCTGACATTTGGTTAGAGGTAATATATTAATGGCCCTACCTTTCTTTATTCTCATAAGGTGTATGAATCAATATTATTGTAGTTAAGATAATATCAAAACAAGTTTAAAATGAATTTACATTGAAAGGACCTTCCTCGTATAACTTCAACGTGCCTCAAGAAGAATGGAGACTCCCAACATGTATACAAATATTATTATCACATCATTTTCAATCTCTCCATGAATGGAAAATTATCCATCTACTTCTTTATCTCATCAATTATGTAATAGATTTCATCCTGCCCCTTTTTCATCCATTTTCACTAGACATATTAAAACATGTACAATCTCTCTAGCTAGAGTGATGCTCTTGGCAGACAATGTCACGAGAAAAAGGAAGAGTGAGAATAATAGTAGAATTAGAAGCATTATCAATTCGAACTGAAGCTAGGATCCTTAGGCACTGCAACTCATCACCCACAAGCCAACAAACAAAGTTAAAAATAAAAACAATGCAATAGGTGGCAGGTCGATAAAAAAATATTATGATATGTGGCATGTTTTAATAGGGAACAAATAGATGACAAAAAAATATAAAGGAATCGTCCTCTCAACAATGCCCATGCCTCCATTCATGGAAAAGAAAAAGAAATCGAACTCTAAACCTCTTGCACAAAAATGACAAAGCTTCAACATTGAGAAGTCTCAATATTGAACCTCACAAGAGTTGGGATATCAANTGTATTGGATATGGGAGAGGTGGCAGCCCCTCATCCCACACTTGGCAGCTCACTCTTGACAATTGGTGCGCCCTCCTCCTCCACATGGTGCGCCCTCCTCATTGGGATCTCCACCTAAACTTGTATAAATCAAAGCATTCTCTCCCATTGTTAACTAGTTGGAGCTTGAGAAGAAACGCTTATTGTATCATTCTATTGTAATACTCTTTCATATTGGAATAAAAGAAAGACTTTGGAGGTCAAGATTGGTGGATTGTCCAAATGTGTGGATGCTTGTAAATGAGGTGATGTTGTTTCATGATTTATGCTATTATATTATGGTTTAAATTGGCCTCGTAGAAGTATTGTTACTTACTTGGATAGGAATACTAAGCTTGCTTGATTAGTAATCCTTTTGTTTATCTATTAGTAGGTTTTCCAATTGCAATTTTGTTTTGTTTAACTAATTGTGTATTGGAGTCTTGCTTGTAGGTCGCACATTTTCTAACCCTTTATTGTGCAAGGATTTTGAAGTAATTGATGCTCTATTTGGAGATTAGGAGGATCTAGATTGATGCTTCTACTTCTTCAAGACGTTTGCAGAAGATCCCTCTTCACTTCACCAAAGGAGGACCCCATAGCCCAAAGATATTCCAAGCATAAGCTTGCTCTCTCCTCCTCTCTATTTTATTTCTAAAGAAAATCGTTTGGTTACTTCTCTTGCATGTCATCTAGAATCGATTTTAAAGGTTAATCTTATTATCTAATATTGCATGCATGAGTCTCAGATCCGGTTCAAATTCTTTCTTATTCAAAGGATAGATCTAAGTAGTTTTGTGGCTTTTTTTCCTTAAATTTATTTAAAATTTTCAAGGTAGAAAGTTGCTCCAAGTTTGCATTTGTAGATCTAGCTATTTAGGAGTTTTAGCTTTCTGTTCTAGGATAGCAAACAGAAAAATCCAAAAGAGCTTAGCTTAGTTTCATTTAAAGCCTAAAAAAAGTCCTAAAATTTTGCATTTTTCATAAGAAAAGTTTCCAGAAAATTTTTGCTAAGTATTTTCCTTTCATGTTAATTGTTTAAAGAGTTTGTCATCATTTTGTAATCCTTCTCTTTGCTGGTTTTTAGCAGGCCCATCATAAAACAAGGGGAAGCTCTGGCGAAATCAAAGCCAAAGTGAAGAAAATCTAGCATAAGTTTGAACCCTTGAAAACCAAGACCTTCAAGGAACCCCTTGAAATCATTTTCTTAAGTTTGATCCAATTTTCAAGGATCCAAAAGTCCTAAAAGAGAAAAAGAGAACTTAGTTTTCTCGGTTGTAATAGGAAGCAATAAAAGCGGGCCTCATAGTGCCCAGTTTCGACCTCCCTTTAGGGGATTGGCAGTGTGGTGGTGTGTGTTCAAGTTTTGGTTTCTTGCTTTTCTCTTTTCAGCATAAGTTAAAGTAATCAATCAATCTACCTTAACCACAACACTTAGATTAGAATTTAATTTGGAAAGTAATATTTAATTACTAGATTAGTTTTGCAATTTCAAGTTGGCAATAAACCATCCCCTCAGCTCCTCGCAAGAGGCCTGGTCAATGTGGATCTAGTAATTAGTCTCACTTTTCAATTCAGTCATTTATTTTACTTGTTATAAAATAAACAAATTCCCCTCAGCTCACAGTGCGGTTCCTGACCCTTCCAGTTGCGAGCTAGTCTCAATCTGCTGGAAGTAAGTTTCATACACGTTGTGCTGGTCAGTGGTTGATAGTTTAATTAGGACAAACCCCCAAAGAAGTTAACTTAATGCGCGGGAAAACGCCTTGAAGTGACCTGTGAAGTAAAGCGGGCCCTCTCGGGACCTGGCTTCCCACCCGTTTTGAACATCCAGCACTTTGAGTGAGTTTTATTAGTGAGACCATTGGGTTTCGATAAAGCTCTCCGCAAGTTTCTAAACAAAGAGTTAACCTCCAAGGAGGCCCAAACCATTTCATTAATTGAACATCAATTTATCCTAATAAAACACGCAAACTACATTGCCCACGATTCACTTTAAGGCACTGATCTCAATTTTTCACATTCAGCAAAGCCACGGGCTTCATTTTCAATTTGGTTATCTATTTAATCTAAATGAAACTTGCATCTAACAATTGTTTCTCAGTATCCTTTTGATGCAAGTATATGCTTATTGATTATATATCGTTGTGAATGTTTACTTCATGTTTTATCGGTTTATGGTTGATGGTTTAAAACAATATTAAACTCCTAGATTTCATTGTTTGTACTTGGCTTATTTCAAAGCCTTAGTATATTTGTTAGGGACTACCCCCCTTGGCTTCGCTAGGAGTTGGCCTAGACAGAGGAGTTGAGGATTAGGTGACAGCACATTAACTCTCACTTGCCCCCAAGGACACACCGAGTGGATTGAAGATTTCTTCCACGTCTCCCAGGTGTGTATAAGGCGGCAACAGGTCACACTCTCTAATACTTGACATGTAAAAGTTCATCATTCCTACAATCCCTTGGATCATAACTCAAACAAAAACAATGCATCCAAAATCAACAACCTATCATAGGTTCAATTTGCCCTTCATAGGTATAAAAAATAGTTCAACCTCTCATAGGTCCTTGTGCCTCTCTCAAGCATGGATCGCTTCAATCACTAAAGCTTGTTGGGAATCACACCTAATGAAATCCTCCATCATCAACTCCCTCTCACAGGTATTTTCCTTCTTCGTTCACTACGTGGAAGAATTTCAACAATATAATGCTAATACCATGTTAAATTTTATAATTCATGATAGCATATATGAAGTCAAAGATTTTACCCTACAATTGAAATTGAAAACATTAAAAAACACCAATTAGAACTTAAAAAATTTTAAAACAAAAGGCATAGATAGATCAAGAGTGTAGACTCTACATATCAAAATTTTCGATCAATCCGACAAGTGATAGTGTGGCTCTGAAAAAAAAACTAAATCTGCAAATCAAAACCAATAAGCTAGAAATTTGTAGTAGCAATCACATAACTTTTCATTAACATTGAAAGAATATTTACAATGACTACTTATATTTGTTTGTTAATGCACCCTTCATATGTTTTTATACAATGAGAGAAGGGTCCATGCATGCAAAAATGTCCAAGAATATTAAAGTGCAACTCCCTAAGTAATGCACCCCACATGTAATAAGAATAGGTAGACACATGCCAACACATGCTAGGCACACTCCATAATATGGTGGCCATGCACCAACACACTCTAAGGACACTCCTCCAGGTAACTCAAGTAATGCATCCCACATATGTCAAAAATAGATATGCATGCCACACACACTCCTCCATGTTGTGGCCACATGCCAAGCACACTCCTCTATGTGGCGAACACACGCCAATACCTGTCAAGCGCTCAACTCAATATTTAAATGCAAATAACTCACTAATGACTAATCACTAGTCAACCAATCAACTCTAGTCTATAAATAGCACTACTAAAAATAGAAAATCCTTCAAATAAGAAATGACAAAACCTTATGGTTAATGGAGAAAAAGCTAAGAGCAATAGAAAAATTAACACAAACTATGTAGAGGATCAACGCACAAAAAACGCAAAATCTACAAAAGCAAGTGGCCTAGAGAGAGAGAGAGAGAGAGATGTTATTGTATTGTAATATGATATCTGATAATGAGAATGAATATACTTTTTTGAGCATTATCTTGTGTCTTATATTYTGTCTTGTGTGTGATTGTAATTCTATTTATTCCTCTTTTCTGCAAATTAACCTATGTGGTGTTGTTAGCACACTTTTTCACCCTCCAATAAGATCTGATATAACATAAATCAGCGATGAAAAAGAGGCTAATTCTAAGAGAGAATGCCCTAAGTGTCACTGGCAAACCTCCTCCYTGTTTGGGCTAGTGCRTGCCAACCTCGAGGGGGTRTCCCTAAGTGCCCTACTGCTGATTTAAGTCTGATTTTTTGCAATAGAACAATAAAAACAGCAGCRAAAAATGTCTTGGACTGTTAATTTCCCTTAACCMGGCACCCAATAGYTAATTCCAAGTAAACCCTTGCTATAGATTAACTCATTAAGCAAACTATTGAATAAAAGCAKAACTGAGTTTTAACAAAACATTATAGCGAAAGCATAAATAATGAAACCATACACATTGCACAYAARATTTATGGGTAAATTACCCTAGGAAAAACCTCGAAGGGAAAACCAATACCTTGTTGATTTTATTCATAAAATTTGGGCTCTYGTCCTGGGATAATGGCCCACCTGAGGAAAATACAATGCAGCAAAATAGTCTAGCCCTAACACACTTGACTGATATTCCTTTGTTGCCCATTTGCTCCTTTCCTTGACCCGTGCCCCTACACACTTGGAAGAAATGTCCTTCTCACCCAATCAATGAGATATCACTCACTCAATCTGTATGTCTACTCCTCTCACTTAGGTTGCCTTTTATAACATTGAGTTTACCCTAAATCCAAAACCCTAGATATCCAAAGTGATCAAGGGATGAGAATAAATATCACCTTTACTTTAGATCTAATGGCTAGGATTTAATTAACTCACTTAAGTTACTAATGCCAAAAACTTAGGCATTTAACTTAATTAAACTCCATTAATCATAATAGGGATTTAACTTTAATAATCACTTTGTTAAATTGAAACTCCTAAATCTCGAGAAGCAATAATGGTGACTCCCACATGTTAGACACAAACCGACATGGAAGTACATGTCCGATGTTAAATACATCAACATGGACAGTGTGTAAAACAACCCAAGACGTTAGGAAAATAATGGTAAATTTCACTTCGTAGAATCCCTGCAGCGTTAACGTTAAAAAGATGCGTAAGAAAGTGAAAGAAAGTGCAACTAAAAGGTCGAAATTAACCACAATAAGAGGCTGAAAACTTCTAATTGATGCAAAAATTAAATCACAATACCGACAAGAACCAAAAGCTTGGTACGAGAACAATAATTATTTATTAATGTCTTACCAAAGGGATGATTGCACCACAGAAAACAAGCACAAAAATCGATAGAGTGGCTATCTTCACACAAAGAACTAGAAGCTAGAGTATAGAAGAATGAGAGAGAGAAAGAGAGAGAGAGAGAGAATGTTTGTTGTCGTTGCAAAAGATCTGACCCTGAACACTGAGGAGAAGCCTCAATAAATAAGAAAGAGGGCGCACTTCCCAAAAGAAGAATAGGAGGGCACATGAGATGTCAAAGCGCATGAGGAATGGGTAAGAGGATGCATGGAAAGGAGAGCATGCGCATAGGATAAGTGCATCAAAGAAAAGCATGGAGTTAAGCGGCATACGTGGGAAATAACACAATGAGGGGATGTGCCCTAAAAAATAGGAAACAATGTGCAAGGGAAGAGAGAAAACATGCGAGGGAGAGTAGTAATGCGCATGAAGGTGAGGAGAAGTAGATAATTGAGGGTAATGGCGAGTGGAGGAGGGGAGTGGTGGATGGCAAGAAGAAATATGAAGAAAGATGTGCATGGGAGATTTATTATGAGAGAGGATGCACATGGGAGGAGAAAATATGAGGAAAAGGGGCGCATGTGTGAGCTAAGAGGGAGAGAAAAACATGCACACAAGCGTGGTAATGCATGGGAGAATGCGCCCAAGTGGAAATAAAGGAAGAATAGGTGCATGGGAGATGGAAAGTGAGAGAGTTGAGTGTGCATGTGTGGATGAAGGAAAGGGAGAGTGCACATGAATTTAGGGATTAACGCACCCTAAAAAGTAGGGATTGAGCGCATGAGTTAGGGAACACAAGGATAATGGTGCTAATAATATGGATAAGGAAAATTCATGTGAAGGAGAGGGGAAGTCTTCTCTTTAGTCAACTCCACTTGCCAACCAATAATGCCAACTCATCATAAGCCACCTATCCTCAAGAGGTGCGCCCCATGTCCATGAGATATTCGCCCAACTCACTGTTGATTCATGTGCCACATGTTAAACTCTCATACTACCACTTGTCAGAATTTTAACTCTACCACTTGTCACCTTGGAAGGCGACCACCCCTGCTATAAATAGTAATTGTTAAAAATAGCAGTCCAACCCTAAAAAATAGGAAAACACTAAATATGTCTGGGATGATTGGGAGACCACTGCCAAATGTCGCACATCTAAAAATAGACATGGCTAAAAATAGCAAGTCCTCAAAAGTCGATGAAAATATGCTCATCAGATTGGATTTTCTATAAGGAATCCGGAAATGCAATTAGAATCACCATCTGACCCCCCGATCTCCACCTACCAAAAAAAGAAAGTGTTTGCATGTCACCTGGAAAAAGTGTCATCGAGCTCAAAATCATGCAAGGACCAAAACTATATGCTCAAATCTAACATGCAAGTCTCTGAACACTATCTCCTAAAAGTAGAGGACACCTGCTAAAAATAGCAAACTCTTTCAAATCCATGGAAAACTATGCTAACTCTGTCTCTGAAGCAAAAACCACCACTACATCGATCATGTACCTGTCTCTGATGTGAACCAACCATTGGCTCACGTAAATGTTCAATCTAGGTCAGCGGTATGAATGCTAGCCAAATATAACCATGCTAGCTCTTAACCCTCAAGATTTTCAAGGGAGAAAATCCAGGGGTTAACAGGTGTGAAGCTAAGCAAGCAAGGACTAATTTGGGTCCACTACCTTTCCCAGATGCATCACCTCTCACTCAAAGCATCCAACGAAACACGTGTCACCAATTTCCCCATAAAATCGTGGTAAGTTGCACTGTATACTAACCTCTTTCTACAAAGTTCTATCAAATGTTTTATTGCAAGGATAATAGTGCCATCAATACTCAAGAAAATAGTTTCCCTCCCTTACAACACAACCTTCAACACAAATCTACCTCGATAAAATAATTGTACTGTTTCAAATCATTTATTACATGAAATCCCTACTCTTGCAAGAGGATATGAACTCATTAGGACAATGAATCTCCAATCCTAAATACATAGAAAAAAAAATAAGAAAAATGGAAAACAGTGAATAAGAGAGCATGTCAACTTAACCTCTAAAGATAGGTCATAGGCAACATAGAAGCTCACCTACCTATCTCCTAGGAGATCAACACAACAAACTAGTCCAAGCCCTGACATGTGTAGAGAACTTGTGTGTGTGAGAAAGTGTTTGACCTCAAAGTTGGTTTTCCACCATAATCAAAGGAGCTTGACACATGTCTAATAAGGCCAAATTGGTTTGAGTGGACCTTAATAGGATACCTTATCCTTTTTCCAAATATTTCAACCCATTTATGGGACACATTTTTCAAGCTGCAACACTCACTTTCCAATCTCCTAAAACATCATATTCACTGTGCCTTACCAAAAGTATCACAAACCCTATTATGGTTTCTCTTGAGAATCCATGGATTCCAATCATTATCGATATAAAAACAGATAGCAACCAGCCCCAAGGGTTAGCTCAAGCAGTCATGAGCCAAAACGTGAGATCTCTTCTCCAAGTTGGGGAGGTCATGGGCTCAACTCTCTTGATCCCCTTAGGGTTGGGTGCTCGGAAATTAGTCACCGACAGTTTTCCCTAGTTACCACCCATTGACAACGGTGACGTCTCGAGGGATTTCCCATGCATGGTTATATGGGAAAAAAAAATAAAAATAAAGACAACAACCAGCTCGAGAACAATTTCACACGTGTAATGTAGCATGTAAAAGTGAGTAATTGCATATGTGTGCTTGTCTCATCAAAGCTTTTGCAATTTTTATCAAGCTCCTCTCAGTTCCATATTGACATGGGAATCTATCTTGTTCAATTTAAGGTTTGGATTGACCTTTGCTGCCGTGGAAAGTCAATCTAAAATTTCCAGATGCCTGTCCACTCAACTGAGATGTCCTTTTCACTAGAATATAGATCACCTTGTTCAGATTTTAAGAATTTTTGCATCATTCTGGGATAGGAACTTCTCTTGTACCATCCAGCTGTTGAAATTTCTTTTGATATGAAGATTTTCAAAATGTTATTCTGCCTGCCAAATTTTTAGAGACCTTTGTTGCTGAATGGAGAAAACTACTGATCTGATTGTTTGACATTTTTCAAGCTATTTTCAATTCTGGCAAAAAGGATTATGAAAGAAACATTTTTTCTATTAGCAATTTAAAGAGTTGAAACTTGAAATTCAAGTGGCCACAAGGAACTTATTTGCTATAGTCTCGAAGGAGTAACTTTAATCTGTATTTTTCTGAATATAGAAGTCACCTTTGTATGTCAAACTCAAAGCAATGAAATATATTCAAAAATAAAACTATGAACCAGATAGCATATAAAATGATATAAATTATGGCCAAAGCCAAACAAAAAAAACGAACGAAACTAACATTGGTTATCAAATATTCAATCTACATAGAAGAAAAGAAAATAAACTCCCAGTATAGGGCCGTTAATGATGTCAAAATAATAGACTGGAAATAGAACCAGGCATTGGATAGATAATTCAAACAGAACATAAGAGTCACGTATTGCATCTGTATTGCAAACAAAAGAGGCAGTTAAAATGAAAACAAAACAAGATATTGTTGAGCAGAGTCAAGTATTACATCAGCATTGCAAAGAAAGGAGGCAGTTAAATGAAAACAAAACAAGATCTTATTGGGCATGTTCTTTCATGAAAAATACTGGTGTCTCAGTCCTCCTCTTAAAAGATTTTCTGTAATATCCCTTATAGAAAATAGGCTAGGATAATTGTACTTGCTGCACAAAGTGTATTTGTTCTGGTAGTGTAATTTTATCAAACAGATTGCATCCCCATATATTTTAATGGCACGATTTGGTTTACAACTTCCACAAACAGTTTGTATGTAAACACTTAGTCAAACATATTGTATACAGCATGAGAACACATAAAATTGTAGAGACAATCTTGGCTCTTTATTATGGATGAGAACCCAACAGCAATACAATTCTATTGGCTGCTATGGCAGCTGTAAAACAACTATGCAAACAAAAATAACCCAGAACCTGTGATATAGCCACTGTCTCCACAAGGAATGATGTCGATCTGCAAACAAGGGCAAATCGAGCCTCCTTAAGTACCCAGAAATGGCCACTCGACCTGCTGCAACCTTCACGCCCTCTTCCATGATTCTGTAATAGAGGCTTGTGGCCCCCTTCCTAACTCTGTGGCTTCTGCAAAGAGATCCACGGCCTCTCCTGGCCCGCACGGATCCACAAAGGGCTCACAGCCCAGCTCTAGTGCCCTACTGCACACTAACCTCCATGATCCAGCAACTAAGGAGGGTTTCGATCCTCCTGGACAACTCCAGCAAACCTCCTAGGTACCCACGATCCTGCCGAGAGGTAAATCGGTCCTCAATGATAGCCACACGACCTTCTTCTAACCACAACCCTGCAGATAAACCAGATCGGCCCTCCAAGCAAATCGATACTCTGAAAACCTGCAAAGGATGATCCTCCAAGGAAATCCTGAGTGGATTCCCCCTCTTGTCTAGCTAGGGTGGATTTTGCATCTCCGAAACTAAACTCAAATGGTGGAAGGGTTTTGTCAAAACCCCAACGAAAACTTAGCTCTCGAGAGCACTCCAATAAGAGATCAAATCATAATCCAAAGTGAAGAGCTACCCCTTTTTTTATTCTTCCTCCGAGCCTTCTAGATTTTTCCCTTTTTTGACCAAATCAAACCTCACCCTTATTTCTCCTTTAATTTTCACTTAAACATTAAAAATTACTTTTTAATGTTTAAGTAATTAATAATTTATCTTTTTTTTATCCAATGTTACTTTTATAACATCTTCTAACACAGTGACACTAAATAAATCTACGTGACTCCCTTTTTCCCATTGACTATAGCCTACAGGAGTCATATAGGCTACTGAGTCATCCTTCGTTGTGATCAAGAGGAAGGGACATCACAGTCCTCCCTTCCCGACATTGCTTGTCCCCAAGCAACTCCAAATCAGGATGCTGCAGAATTTGCTCTCCCTCCCAAGAGGCATCCTCGACGGGAAACCCTCTCCAAATGACCAAGTACTCATGAATGACTCTGCTCCTCGGCCTCCTCTCTCTAACATCAATAACCCTCTCGGGAGTCAAAACCAATTGTCCTTCCTCAGCTAGTGGAGGAAGATCTGTTGAAGGGGTGACCTGTTGTTCCAATGCCTTCTTGAGGCAAGACACATGGAAGACGTTGTGGATCCTACTACCCTCAAGCAACTCCAGCTCATAGGCTACCTCTCCAACTCTCCCGATCACCCCTGTATGGTCCATAGCAGCGAGGCTTCAGCTTTTTCCGCGCCACTCTTCTTCAGCAAAGACTGTCTATAAGGCTGCAACCTGAGAAAGACTACATCCCAACCTCAAAGTTGTGCTCCCTATGCATGTCTGCGTACATCTTCTGTTGATTCTGAGTGACCTGCAAGTTCTCCTTCAGTACTCAAGATGTCATGGTTGTCCTGCAAGTTGCAACCAATCTTTGGCCTTGGGGGCCCGGCTCTCCCCAAACGCCAAATCCACAAATGATGGGGCATAGTAGCCATACAATGCCCTGAACGGACTCATCCTGATGGACATGTGATAAGTGGTATTATACCAGTGCTCCCCAAGATGCAACCACTTTATCCAAGCCCTTTGTTGCCCCGACACATAGTTCCACAGGTACCCCTCAATCCACTTGTTCACGATCTCCGTCTTCCCATCTATCTAAGTGTGATAGCTAGTGTTAGGTGTCAACTCTGTCCATGATAACTTGAACAACTCCTACCAAAATGCGCTAAGAAACATGTTGTCTCGGTCACTAACTAAGTATCTCGGAAGACCATGTAGTCTGAATGCCTCCCTTAAGAATAAGTCCACCACCTGAGATACCATATACTCTTAAGGAATGGAAAACAAAATGTGCATACTTGGTCCACCACCACATAGATACAATCCTCGCCCTATACCTTCAGTAACCCTGTAATGAAGTCCATGGAAATGCTTTCCCATTTCTTCTCTAGGATGGGTAATGGTTGGAGCAATCCTGCAGGTGGTGTAAGCTCTGACTTGTTTTGCTGACAAGTCATGCACTCCCTTACATATCGCAGCACGTCCTCCTTGAGACCCTTCCAAGAGAATCTCTCCCTCACCTGTATGTAAGTCTTCAGATATCCCGGGTGCCCTGCCATTGGCACGTCATGTACTACCCTCGAAATCTTATCCTTGAGTGTGGATTCAAGGACAAGATAGATCTTATCCTTGTAGTAGATGATGTCACCCACTACCTTGTATCTGTCATCATGAATAATACCCTCCATTAGCTCACAGGCAAATGTATTCTTGGAGTACTCCACCAAGAGAATGGACTTCTAGTCTGCTGAGATCTCCATCATGGAAAAGGTTGCAGGTCTCCTGGAAAGGGCGTCAGCAACTACATTCTTCGTGCCCTTTACATACTCGATGTCAAAGTCATACGCCTACACCTTAATTACCCACTTTTGTTGTCTCTCGTTCAAATCCTTATACTCCAAAAAATATCTCAGGTTGTTGTGGTCGTTTTTCACCACAAAGCGTCCTCCAACCAGGTACTGTCTAAATTTGGTCAATGCATACATGATGGCCAACATCTCCTTATCATAGATAGGATAGAGCCTTTCTGGCCCCCTCAACTTTCTTCTCTCGAAAGCTATGGGGTGTCGATTATGCATCAACACTGCTCCTATCCCCTCTCCCGATGCATCACACTCCAATACAAATGGTTGCGAGAAGTCTAGAAGTGCTAACACTTGGCAAGTACTCATCACCTTCTTCATCCTGTCAAATGCTTCTTGTGCCTCCTCTAACCATCTGAATGCTCCCTTTTTGGTGAGGTTCGTTAATGGCACAACAAGTTGTGAAAATCCTTTCACAAAGCGCCTGTAGTAGTTGCACAAACCAAAGAACCCCCGCAGCTCTGTAAGTGATCTGGGTGTGGGCCAATCTAAGATCGTCTCGATCTTCTCTTGATGCATCTTTACCCCTTCAACACCGATCACATGCCCTAGGTAGAGAATCTTCATCATCCCAAACTCGCACTTTGCCTCTTTGGCAAATAGTGACTGCTCCTCCATGATGTTGAGAATCTCGTCAACATGCCTCAAGTGTTGCTCCCAAGTTCTGTTGTAGATTAGTAGATCATCAAAGAATACTAGTAAGAACTTCCTCAACTACTTGTTGAAGATATGATTCATACACGACTGGAAGGTCGTTGGTGCGTCAGTCAACCCAAAGGGCATGACTAGAAACTCGTAATGCCTGTAGTGACATCTGAATGTTGTCTTATGGATGTCCTCCTCTCTGACCCAGATCTAATCGTACCTCGATCGAAGATCAATCTTCGAGAAGTACATTGCCCCATGCAAATCATGAATCCTAGGTATTGGGTATCGGTTCTCGATGGTCTTCTTATTCAACGCCCTGTAGTTGATGCACATCCTCATCGTGCCATCCTTCTTCTTTACCAATACCACTGAAGAAGCGAAAGGACTAGAGTTAGGCCTGATGTGCCCCATCTCCAATAACTCATGTATAGCCTTCTCTATCTCGTCCTTAAACTTCTTTGGATTCCTGTATGGTGTGGTGATCACGGGCTTCGCACCCTCCTCTAACTCAATGACATGCTCAAATCCCCTGTCCGACGGCCTACCTACTGGTAGTGGCCCGAACACTTTGTCGTGTTTCCCAAGCAGCTCCTCTATGTCTGCATGATAATGTTGACAGTCATGTGATGGCTTCTGCGCAGTGATCAAACATTCCACTGCGCAAGCCACATCCCCATGTCTAAAAATGGCCTCCATACGTTTGTTTGACACAATGTTGGGAACTCCAGTGGACATAACTCTCATAGCAACTCATTGACCTTCCTTGTCCCTAAACTCCATCCTCATCTCATAATAGTTCATGTGGATATCTCCTAGTGAGTATAGCCATTGGACACCTAATATCTGATGAGTGTTTGCCAAATCTACAACATAAAAGTCATCGATCAACATGTAGTTTCCCAATGTCACATCCAATCCCTTGATCCTCTGAGTACATGTCATATTGTACCCATCTGCAACTACCATATAGAAACCTTCGAAATCCTCTACAGGGATGTGTCTCCTAGTGACAAGTGTTGCATCAATGAAGTTGTGGGTGGCCCCACCATCAATCAATGTTGTAACTCTTTGCCCCTGCAAAATTCCTCTAATCCTAAAGGTGTAATATTTGGGGACTCCTGAAAGTGTGGCAATGGTCACTTTCTTAACACCTTCCTGCAACTATGTCTGCATCGTAACCTCAGGGTGTGATGGCTTTGCCTCACCACTGCTCTGCCCGCTATCTTGTGCATGAACTACCTCGTCCTTTCCATCATCCTCTTCATCAGAAAGTACCTCTATGTAGTGTACTTTCCCCTTTCCCATGCATCGATGACCCGGCTCCCATGGTTCTTTGCAACTAAAGCAAAGTTTCTTCCTCCTTAGCTCCCTTCGAGTTTCCTCATCCATCATGTCCTTCCCTGTCCATGGCTTCTGGGAAAACTTTGTCTCCTTACCCCCTTGAGGAATGAAGGGTTTTGTTGGTACCTTCTTGGAGACTGTGTCCCTCATATCCTAGGTCGTCATGTTGGCATTCTGTAATGTGGTTGGCCTAAAGGCCTTTACCCATTCTCTCAAGGGCTCAGCTAAACCCTCTGTGAATAGCATCACCAACCGCTACTTGAAAATGTCTGTCACCACGACTGCCATCCTCTCAAAATATGTGATGTACGTATTTGGTGTACCTGTCTGTCTCAACTGTGCCAACTCCCTGAAGTGTATCTCAGGATCCTTCTTGTCGAACTTGTCCATCAAACTCTGAGTGAAGTCCACGTATGAAGTGATGTTGGCGTGCCCTAATGTCACTAGCCCATGGTACCACCACTCATGAGTTTCTCCCTCCAAGTAAAGGGTGGCAAATTTGATTGCCTCTGCCTCAGTCATTGGGTTAAGTTGGAAGTAAGTGTCCAACTTCTACACCCATGCTCTGGCTGTGCTCTTGGCATATCCTTCAAAAGACAGGATAGTCAACCTACCCACCTTGCGCATGAAATCAAAGTTTTGTTGGTTTTGTGATGCCCTATTCCACTCCTTAGGCATGTTCCTCTGCTTGAAGTTTTTGAAGTCTTAATAGGACAAGGCCTCTCAGATACCTTCCTCTAATGCCTGATACTCCCTGTAGGTGGAGGTAACATCAAGCTCCTAATCTGGTTGCTCGTGTGTTCTTGTAGGTTTCTCTGCAAGGAACTATGGTAATAGGGGCCTAGGAATCCTTA
>JZKD02S0676245.1:111673-123251 GCA_000966675.3 Picea glauca
TAGGCTTACTCCTAGGGAAGCCAAGGGGAGTAGACCCTAGTTACTAGATGAAGCTAAAAGTTAAATTCTAGGAGTTGATTTTAATTGATTAAGGTTTGGGGGAATCTAGCCTATATGCAAAAGAAACAATGCAAAGTGCAAGTCTTTCAATGCAAAATAAGTCCTTTCTCTAAATCTTCTAAGACTAGTTCCTATGATTGGGCAAGGGGTCAACTAAGTTTAAAGGAGATTCGATTTTACAAAGTTTACAACAATAAATACAAAAGAAAGCTAAACACAAGATTACAAAATTAGATTAGATACAAAAGAATACAAGAACTAACTATCCATAAAGTTACAATTGAATGATCAACAATGAAGATACAAGATATATCAATGATACAAGAAAGATAACTAACCAAGTAACTAACCTGTTAAAAAACTTGATGTGCAGGTAAAGGAAATGTTCTCAAAGGAGATACAACCACAACACACAAGCCAACTTACCCAAACAAGAGTGCCTCCAAGGGATGCGCAACTCAAGGGGAAGCCTTCAATGGCATACACAACCACAAGATCCAACAAAGAAGAAGCCTCCAAGGGATGAGTAACTCGAATGAGGGAGTCCAATCACACAAAAGATTAACTTAACTCAAAATTAAAGCATGAATAAGAGGCCTCCAAGGGCTAAAGCACAACCTTTCAACTACTTAGTCCAATCCACAATGCTTGAAAGTAAATTCCATGAAAGATAAAGAGTTAAGAGCTTGCAATGTATACTAAAGCATGAACTATAAATATATGTCTGTAATGTTCCTAACTTGGCTAGTCTAGGAAACATTGCTAATGTGTGTGTAGGATCAATTGTTTATAGCATATAAATGGTCATACAAATAATAAATGCGACAAAGGACTGCAAAGTTTATATTATGATATCTCTGCAAATTACAAAAGGCCTAATGCAGCTGAATAAAATGACAACACTCGGCCAGATCAAAAGACAAAAGGATCTTAGCTGGAATACAAATAAGCAACTAAAATATAATACCTAGAATATGTGAGCACTGCAGGATCAATGGATGCACTGGAACTATGGCAGCTCGTATGGTAACTGCTGGAAGTCTGGAAAGTTCACCCTGGGAGCTATACCTCTCGAAATGGCCTGGAAATTGTCCCAAATGATTTGCCCTACTCTAGTCCTCGGTACTGGTAACTGTCGGACCCCTCTGCTGGTGGGTTTGGACCCTGGATGGATACCCCTAGGGGAATGCACCCCTCTTTCTCTGGCAAAATGTGTCCTAGTGATTCCACCATCAGAATCGGATGAGATGTGTCTCAAAATGACCATCTTTGTCTACTAGGAAATGGGTCGGAAGGGTTTCCTTGAATCTGACCCGATGCTCGCTCGGGAACCCTGAATGTATCCGCCAAATGTGTCGCACATCCAAGTCTGGAAAATGCACCCCATTTGATTCCTCCATCAAAATCTGATGAGGAACTAGGCAAAATATGCACCTTGCCTTCCTCTCAAATGGGTCGGAGGGAAATCTCTGAATTCTCCCTGAATGGAACAAGTCGATTCCCTAAACCCCCTTAGGAGTTGCGCCCTCACCCTAGATCAGTGCGCCCTTGCTGTTGAACTCTGAATAACTACTGCTGAAGAATGATGGAAGACCTATGTGATCTTCCTGGTGACTAGGGTGTGTCTCTCAACATCGAAATTAGCTAACTGGTGTCTTCCTCCTGGAATCCGCTGAACTATCTCTCCTGAGATGCGCCTCTCTCCTCAATGACAAGTCATAATCTGCATAATGATGAATTAGGTCGCTGACCCTTCCTTTATAGCTTTCCTAAACCCTAAAACACTGTTGAAACCCTAATTCACTGTTGACTTCTATTTTTAGCTCATAATGACTTAAAAGCACTTTTAACCCTTTTTAGGTCAATGCCACTTTCTGAATATAACACCTGTGACTGGAGTGACCTCTAGTAACCCCATTTACCCCTTTTCTGGACCTGGCTATAGTATAACGGGGTGGTTTAGACCATTAAGCCTTCTCTCTGGAGCTCCTATTTGGAAAGGGACATTACAGTCCTCCCTTCCGAAATTGCTTGTCCTCAAGCAATACCAGTCCAGGGTGTTGCGACACTTGCTCGCTCTCCCAAGTAGCGTCCTCTACTAGAAGCCCTCTCCATCTGATCAAACACTCTCTGATGACCCTGCTCCTTAGTTTCCGCTCCCGGAACTCCAAAACCTTCTCTGAAACTAACTCCAACTATCCCTCCTCATCCAATGGGGGAAGCTCCTCTGATGTGCTAATGAATTGTCCCATTGCCTTTTTGAGGCAAGATACGTGGAACACGTTATGAATCTTTCTCCCCTCTGGAAGCTCTAGCTCGTAAGCAACCTTTCCTACTCGGCGCATGATCTTATAAGGGCCATAAAATCTAGGCTTGAGCTTCTCGGCCCCACTCTTCTTCAGAGATGACTGTCTGTAAGGTTGGAGTCTCAAGAAAACCAAATCTCCAACCTCAAAGCTGCGCTCTATCCTGTGCTTGCTCACACTTATCTTCTGTCGGTTTTGCACCGTCTACAGGTTCTCTTTCAACAACTTGAGAATCTCTTGACTCTCTATGATCCAATCCTTGTCCTTGGGAGCTCTTCTCTCCCCAAAGACCAAGTCTACCAAAGTGGGAGCATTGTATCCATACAATGCTTGGAAGGGTGTCATACCAATGGACATGTGGAAGGTGGTGTTGTAGCAATGCTCTCCTAAATGTAACCACTTTACCCACGTTCTCTACTTTCCACCTACATAGTTCCTCAAATACCCTTCAACCCACTTGTTGACAATCTCATTCTGCCCATTTTTCTGAGGGTGATAGCTGGTGTTGGGTGTCAACTCTGTCCCCACCAACCGAAACAACTCTCTCCAGAATGTCCCCATGAACCGACTGTCCCTGTCACTGACGATGTTCCTCGAAAATCCATGAAGTCTGAAGACCTCCCTGAAGAAAAGCTCAACTACATGAATTGCACTGTACTATGTCGGTATGGCATAGAAGTGAGCAAACTTGGTCAATCTGTTGACCACTACATAGATACAGTCCTTACCTTGGACCTTGGGTAGACCTGTGATGAAGTCCATAGATATACTCTCCCATTTCTACTGCGGAATGGGGAGTGGATGAAGTAGCCCCACTGGAAGAGCATGCTCTGACTTGTTCTGCTGGCAAGTCACACACTCACTGATGTGTCTCATAACATCCTGTTTGAGGCCCTTCCATGCGAACCTCTCCTTGATCTGTCTATAGGTTTTGAAAAACCCCTGATGGCCTGCTAGAGGTGAATCATGAACTGTTGTGAGGATCTTCTTCTTGAGCCCTGAATCTGGCACCAAGTAGACTCTATCCTTGTAAAATATGACATCGTCAATGACCCTATACCATTCATCCTGTATCTACCCATCCATCACCTCACAAGCGAACTTGTTCTTGGAATATTCCACTGACAAGTGGGATTTCCAATCTGCTGAAATCTCCATCAAAGAACATGTCGCCAGTCTCCTCGATAGTGCATCAGCCACAATGTTCTTCTTCCCCTTGACATACTCTATGTCAAAGTCGAATGCCTATACCTTTGTCACCCATTTCTGTTGGCACTCACTGAGGTTCTTTTGCTCAAGGAAATACTTCAAGCTGTTGTGATTGGTCTTGACCACGAATTTGCTGCCCACCAAATATTGTCTGAATTTGGTCAAGGCATGCATGATTTCCAACATTTCCTTGTCACAAATGGAGTACAACCTCTCGGGCTGACTGAGCTTCCATATCTCAAATACAATGGGGTGTCCTCCTTGCATCAAAACTGCCTCGATACCTTCGTCGGATGCGTCACACTCTAGTACAAATGACAAGGTGAAGTCTGGTAATGCCAATACTAGACAAGTGCCCAATGCCCATGACTTCCTTCATATGATCAAAGGCTTTCTGTGATTTCTCAGTCCATATGAAGGCCCCAGGCTTGGTAAGATCTATCAGCGGTGCTCCAAGATCAGAAAAACCCTAGACGAACTGCCTGTAATAGTTGCACAGCCCGAAGAAACTCCTCAACTCTGTCATGTTCCTGGGTGTCGACGAATCCAGAATGGCCCTAATCTTCTCCTGGTGCACCTGTACCCCCTTTGCACTAATGATGTGGCCCAAGTAAAGTAAATCTATCATACCGAACTCTCACTTGGACTCTTTGGCATATAATGACTGTGGCTCTGTGATGCTCAATACCTCATCCAGGTGCCTCAAATGCTCTTGCCATGACCGGCTATAGATCAAGATGTCATCGAAGAAAACCAAGACTGATTTCCTTAACTGATCCATGAATATATGGTTCATGCAAGACTAGAATGTAGCGGGTGCATTGGTTATCCCAAATGGCATAACCAGGAACTCGAAATGTCCAAAGTGACATCAAAATGTCGTCTTCTCTATGTCCTGCTCTCGGATGCTGATCTAATGATATCCAGAGCGTAGATCAATCTTTGAGAAGAAAAATGCCCCATGCAGTTCATTCATTAACTCATCAATGTGTGGGATAGGGTACCGATTCTTGATGGTCTTCTTGTTCAAGGCTCGATAATCAATGCACATCCTCATGGTGCCATCCTTCTTTAGAACTAGGACAACTAAAGAAGAAAATGGGCTGTTGCTCGATCTGATGTGTCCCATCGTTAGCAATTCCTTGATTTCCTTCTCTATCTCATCCTTGAACCTCCTAGGATGACGATAGGGGGGGTGATCATGGGTTTGGCTCCCTCCTCCAACTCAATGGTGTGATGAAACCCCCTGTCAGGTGGTCTCCCTGGTGGAATTGCCTCAAAGACCTATTGATGTCATCCCAATAAATTATTGATCTCTGTATGGTACTGTTGTCGACCCTTTGAATCCTTCTGAGTAGTGATCAAACATTCTGCAACATATGCTACCTCCCCATGTCTGAATATCCTCTCCATCCTCTTGGTTGAAACTGTCATGGGTGCTCTTGTCGACATACCTCTTAGAACAACCTTCTTCCCATCCTGGTCTCTGAATCCCATCTCCAAGGTTTGGTAGTTGGTGGTGATTTTTCCGAAGGTAATCATCCACTGAACTCCTAACACCACATCTGTGTCAGATAGGTCAACCACATAAAATGTGTCTCTCACTGTGTAGTTGCCTAGCTTTATCTCTAAGTTTGGAACTCTATCTAGACACTCCACTGTGTGGCCATCTGCTACCGCAACATCAAACACCTCAAACTCCTATGTCTGAAGTGCCCATATCGATACTAGTGAAGTGTCGATGAAGTTGTGGGTGGCTCCACCATCTATCAGGGTGATTTCTCATTGTCCCTGAATAGTCCCTCTGATACAGAGGGTATCATACCTGGGAACACCTGAAAGGGTCACTATGACTCCTCCCATTGTTTGTTTCCTTTTGTTATCCTACTCTGGTAGCTATGGGACTATTGGAGGATGGGCTCCTACCAGTGTCGATGGTCTACGGGGAGGCTGCTCCTCTGCTTGTGCTGACTCCTCCTCTGAACTAATGGATCCACTGTCTTGCTCCTCCTCCTCACTGTCCATGCTATCTGCTGCTACCTCAATATAATGAATCTCTCCCTTGCCCATGCACCTGTGGCCTGGGACCCAAGGATCTCTACAGCTGAAGCAAAGCTTCTTCCTCATAAGCTCTCACCTAGTCTCATCATCCAACTTCTCCTTTCCCTTCCATTCTCTCTGGAATGGCTTCCTGTCTTGATCCCTCTGGGGCACAAATGGTTTGGAGAAGGTTTTAGTATTTGGCATTGAGTCTGCCAGATCTCGAGTGCGAAGGATGGAATCCTGCAAAGTGGGAGGCCTGTATGCCTTCACCCATCCTCTCAAAGGCTCTGTGAGTCCTTCTGTGAGTAGCATGATCAGCTTGGGCTTTGATATATCTTTCACTACCATGACTAACCGCTAAAAATCTGTGATGAACGCCTCTATTGTGCCAGTTTTTCTCAACTGGTCTAGATCCCTGAAGTGTATCTCAGGATCCCTCCTATCAAACCTGTCCATGAGCCTATCTATAAACACCCTATAGGAAGTGATGCGACTGTGATCCAATGTCACCAGTCCATGATACCACCACTCGTGTGCCTCACCCTCCAAGTGCAAGGTCACAAAACTGATGGCCTCTGTCTCGATCATCTGGTTGAGCTTGTAGTACATGTCTAGCTTCTGTACCCAAGCTCTAGAGGTTAATTTGGATGATCCATCGAAAGAAGGGATGGTGATTTTCCCAACTTTGCGGATGAAATCAAGGTTATTCCCCTGCTGCTGTTGTGGTCCTCCTCTCTATGGCTCTCTAGGGCGGTTCCTGAGTCTGAGTCCACAGTACTCGACTAAGGTCATGTCCTGATGGAAGTCACAACCCAATGTTGTGTACTCCCTCCTATACTCTGCAATGTCCTCTGCATGAGTGGGTGGCCTCTATGTTATCGATAATTGTGCTGCTGTTGGGGGTGCTCTCTGGAAACTGGGAAACAAGGCTCTGGGAATCCTACTCCCAGAGGTGTATGTGCGAGTGGGTAACTGGGGTCTACTGCCTACTCCTAAGTTCCCCTATGTTGTATGTGGGGCTTGTGTTCTCGGAATGCCCACTGTAGCCAATCTATCCACCACCTATGCTAAGGACTGAGACATGGTCCGCTAACTGACTAGCATATTGTTGATAACCTGCATGAAAGTTGCCTTTGGTTCCATGGGAGCCTTTCCACTGCCCTCTGGTCGCTCATATCTGTCTCCTAGCATTCTTTTTGCCTCGTGCTTAGCCTCACGCTCTGCCCTTCTCTCTGCTTCTAAGTGCGATTCTTCCTTTTCCTCTGAGCTAGGAGGAAAAGGAGGAAAGTCATGCCTATGCCTTCTTTCCTTATGCCTGTTGTAAGTGACATATTCGTCACCTATGTGTTCANGACCCTCTGGGTCTTCTGCTGCACTCATCGTCTTTTAGTCACAGGATGGTAGGACTAAAGCTCTGATACCACTGTAATGTTCCTGACTTGGCTAGTCTATGAAACACTGCTAATGTGTGTGTAGGATCAATTGTTTATAGCATATAAATGGTCATACAAATAATAAATGCGACAAAGGACTGCAAAGTTTATATTATGATATCTCTGCAGATTACAAAAGGCCGAATGCGGCTGAATAAAATGACAACACTTGGCTAGATAAAAAGACAAAAGGATCTTAGCCAGAATAAAAATAAGCAACTAAAATATAATACCCGAAATATGTGAGCACTGCGGATCAATGGATGCGTTGGAACTATGGTAGCTCGTATGGTAACTGCTGGAAGTCTGGAAAGTTCGCCCTAGGAGCTATACCTCTCTGAATGGCCTGGAAATTGTCCTGAATGATGTGCCCTGCTCTAGTCCACAGTATTGGTAACTGTCAGACCCATCTTCTCGTGGTTTTGGACCTCGGATGGATCCCCCTGGGGGAATGCACCCCTCTTTCTCTGGAAAAATGCGTCCTAGTTTTTCCATCGTCAGAATCGGATGAGATGTGTCTCAAAATGACCACCTTGGTCTACTGGGAAATGGGTCGGAAGGGTTTCCCTGAATCTGACCTGATGCTCGCTTGGGAACCCCAAATGTATCCACCAAATGTGTCTCACGTCCAAGTCTGGAAAATGCACCGCAATTGATTCCTCTGTTGGAATCTGATGAGGAACCAGGAAAAAGATGCACCTTTCCTTCCTCTCAAATGGGTTGAAGGGAAATCCTTGAATTCTCCCTGAATGGGACAAGTCGATTCCCTAAACCCCCTCAGGAGCTGCGCCCTCACCCTGGATCAGTGCGCCTTTGCTGCCGAACTCTATGTAACTGCTGCTGAAGAATGATGGAAGACCTATGTGATCTTTCCAGTGACTAGGGTGTGTCTCTCAACACCAAAATCAGCTAACTGGTGTCTTCCTCCTGGAATCCACTAAACTATCTCTCCTGAGATGCGCCTCTCTCCTCAATGACAAGTCATAATCTGCATAATGATGAATTAGGTCGCTGACCCTTCCTTTATAGATTTCCTAAAACATAAATCACTGCTGAAACCCTAATTCACTATTGACTTCAATTTTTATCTCATAATGACTTAAAAGCGCTTTTAACCCTTTTTAGCTCAATGTCAATTTCCGAATATAATGCCTGTGACTGGAGTGACCTCTAGTAACCCTGTTTACCCCTTTTCTGACCCTGGCTATAGTCTAACGGGGCAGTTTAGACCATTAAGCCTCCTCTCTGGAGCTCCTATTTGGAAAGGGACATTACAATGTCCAACAATATTGCCCAAGGTTGAGTGGATTTATTTTAGGATTATTAAGTTTATTAAGTTAGAAGTGAATCCTAGACTAAGTGACAACCCAAGAAATCCCCCCACTTGTACCAAAAGAGTTGTTCGGTACTCAATAAGTGAGGCAAACAAGGCCACACCCTAGCTCCACAGGTCAACCCAAGAATATAAGTACTCCACAGGAAGGACACCAAGCGTCGTGAGATCGTCCCCGATCTAGCACCTCCTGTTTCTTCCTTAAATTCTCATTTTTATGGAAAAGTTGGGACAGTAAAAGGTGACCTATTAAGCTAGTTGATTTTAGATCCTAGGAGATTAAGGTAAATTGAGTTAGTTTAGATTAAGTTAAGGTGATTTCAATGTGTGTTTTTGTGCAAGATGTGCTTGCAAGATACCAAGTACTTGAAAGATAATGCAAGGAAAGTAAAAGTACAGAAATTAAATTGCAAGAGAAATTAAGTGTTTTCCATAGACCACAAGATCATACAAGGTTGCAAGAGATGAAAGTAAAGTACATTAAAGATTTAGACCATTAAGCAAGTGTACTTAAAACTTAAATGACTTGCAAGTAAGGAAAGGTACTTGGACAATAAATTGCAAAAGGAAAGTGTGCTTGAAATAAAATGCCCAGAAGGAAGATAGATAGCAAATGTGAGAAAAATAAGCAAATTAAATCACCATGCATCCATGGGCCTAGAATAGCACATGGTTACTTCTTTATTTATATTTAGATCATTATTAAGCATGTAGAAGAAAGAAACCCTAAACTAATATAGCCTTACGATTTTGGGGGTTGGCAAAGCCAAGCACACTCCAAGGTGTAGGCAAACAATTAAAATTAAAATTACTTGAAAGAAACTTAAACTAACAACCTCAAGCAAATGCACAAGATGGAGAACAAAGCCTTCCGGTTTTGTGCACAAGTGGGTTTTGTTATCGCACAGTTTGTACTTGGAAAGATAAAAGAAAGGTAATGAAGACAAACTGGCGCAACGGGAGACTATCCTATCATTGTCACCTTAATAGGATGTCCCTTTCTATCTAGGGTGGTAGGCCCAGGGGAGATGTCCCCGGTGACCTAGGGTTTTGAGAAGGCAAAGGTTTAAGCCTAAGTAAACTTTTCCCCCTCACAAGTCACCACCGATCAGAAAGTCCAGCTAAACAACCAATAAAGATAACAATAACCAGAAATGTACCTGCCCCGATGAAAGAAACAAGAAGCAATAATCACAATATGTTACTTCACAATAAATGCTTTTAAGAGGCTTCAAAATGAACAAGAACGATTTATCATCATTGTTACAAAGCCAACATTCATTAGAAGCAAAGACTATTATGCATTAACCAATCTTTCAATTGCTTACAGAGGATAAAATGATGCAAATTATAACTATAAATCAAATGGATAATGGCAGCAATAAGGTTAGTAGGTTAGGGTTAGAAGGTATTAGTAGTTTTTCAAAGAGTTTGGAGGTTGTGATCAAAATACTCAAACAAGAAGTCTAAGACTAGTGCATTCATAGGGAAAATGGAGTCAACAAGTAGCAACAATAGTTGAAGGAACAATATGATAATGGTAGGGCTAAAGACAAGATAATTTAATGGTAAAGTGTTGGTAAGCCAAGGCTTCAACCATAAAACCCTAGGGGAAAACGACTTACTAATGTGTAGGCAACCCTAGGCCTTAGCACATTTTCCTCCTTCTTTAGCTCAATGACAAGGTAAAATCGGCTTGGATGGAGAATAAGAGACAGGGTGTTGCAATGGCAAGGCCCTAGCAATGTCTCCAACACAAAAATGGCTTCTTGGCATAAACTAGTAGGGAATTAAAATAAGGACACCAACATGTGCTTATTTCCTAGGGTTTATTCCAACAATTTCATTAACAAAATGCAAGTAAAATACTATAACCATTCAAGTAATGGAAGGATTGCAAAAATTCACTTACATTTACCATGCATTCATCAAGCCAAACCCTAGTTGTAAACCTTCCACCAAGAAAAATGCCAAAAATAGCCAAAATAAGCCTCCTTCAACAAGTGCGCACTAGTATTTCAGCCAAAAACCCTAAAGGAGGGTGCCAATTTCAGACCTCACACAAGTGTGAGTCAAAGATGATGAATAAAAGAGAGTTTTAGCTCTCTTACTTATACAGTAGCAATGACCTTAATTTAAATTTAGGTCACAAAAGGTCGACAAGGCTAGAAATACATAATAATATTATTTTACATTCAATGTCATGATAAAACCCTAAATCAAGCATAAATGAAGATGTCATGCCCTTTTAGGGTGACATTAGCCCCTTTTAGGGCAACGTTGGCCTCCTGGAGCAAAACATAAGGCCCCCTTGGGCCTTCAGAAGCTGCCACACATGCACAACTGCCTCCCAAAACCTCCACAAGCACTGGATGACATCATGAGTCTCCTGGGTGACGTCATGGGTCTGTTATCCCCACTTTCAAGGATAACTAGGATATTATGTCTCGAGGCTCATAGGTCCTAGACATGGAGTACCAAGAGCCGGATCGACTTTAGCATGGCCCTGGAGGGCCCATCTATTCTCCCTTTCAACGCCTCTACTTTGTCAGCAGCAACAACATCCATCACCATCGACTTGTTCTTATATCAAAGATGGTTCTTGCTCCATGAAGTAATGAGTCCAGGTATCATGGTATGTGTCACTCTGATCCTCAAAACCTTTGAATATGTGCATATAATTCCTTTTGTTTATAACGAATGCTTGGATCTTATGCTTTCCCACTTGACCATGTCTGGGGGGAATGACAGGATGCCCTAGTAAGCTTATGTCCATAGGTTTTGGTTTTCCACTGGGGGGATTTTTAAAAGCCATCATCCGCTCCCATCATAGCATCACTTTTTCATCTTGCTTCCCGCTCATCTATCCCATTTCACTTGTCCGAGCACTGGGTTGACCTATCATTTGAGGATTGCACCTTACCTCGTGGGAAGAAGGGGTGAAAGGCCCAGAAGGTAAAAGCAAGCTGGCAAAAGATAAAAGCCTAAAAATAAACCTCGAGATGCTCCACCCAGGGATCCCCGAGAAAGAAATAAAAGGCTTCTCAGCAAGAAACAAGAGAGACCTATAGAAATAAATAAAACAAGACCTAGTCAGAGGATAGGGGGTCTCATCACGAGCCAGCCTATTAGGTCCATGGGTACCTAGCAGTATGACATTACCACCAGATGGTTACCACGCCAGGGTAGTGACT
>JZKD02S0676245.1:140539-159002 GCA_000966675.3 Picea glauca
CGGGGTGGAAATACCACCCCATCTTTATTACTGATGCCCCTATCAAGTTGAGCAGGAAAGTAGCTTATCCCAGAGATGCTGAGGTTCTCAAGCGCTCTACGGTGAGAACATGTCCCCGAGTTGGAGCCATATGTTATCCCTGATTTCTAGGGATAACTAGGAGATCATGTCTCGAGGCCCACAGGTCCTAGACATGGAGTATCGAGAGCAGGATTGACCTGAGAATGGCCCTAGAGGGCCCATCTTTCTTCTCTTTCATCAGACTCATATTTTCAGCAGCAACAACATCCATCACCTTCGGCTTGGACTTGTATCGGAGAAGGCTCTTGCTCCATGAGGTAATTAGTCCAGGTATCATGGTATGTGTCACTTTTGATCATTATAACCTTTAGATATATGCATCTTACTCCTTTTATTTCTAACAACAACTTGGACCTTACATTGACCCACTTGACCATTGTTGAGGGGGTTGACAAGGTGTCCTAGCAAGCCTGTACCCATAGGTTTTGGTTTGCCACAGAGGAGATTTCTGAAGAGCCATCGTCTGCTCCCATCATATCATCACTTTTTCATCTTATCTCCCGCTCATCTTTTCCATTCCCCTAGTTTGGGCATCAGGATGATCTGTTTGTAGGGTTGCACCTTATCTCGTGGAAAGAAGGGGCTAAAGGCCCAGAAGGTAAAAGTAGCCGGTAAAAGACAAAAGCCATAAAAATGAAACCTAGAGATGCCTTGCCTACGGATTCTCGAAAATGCAATAAAAAGCCTCTCAGTAAGAAACAAGAGGGACCATAAGAAAAATAACTAAAAAAGACCTAGCCAAGAGGATAGGGGGTCTCATCACGAGCCAGCCTATTATGTTCATGGGTACCTAACAGCATGACATTGCCACTATCTGGTTACCATGCCAGGGCAGTGACCTTTGGTTGCATGGCCAAGGGAAAGGGGGTCTCATCACGAGCCAGCCTTATCATCTCTGTGAAAGTGCTTGTGGGTATTACTGTCAGCTCTGGTCACCACACCAAGGCAGTGTCCTCTAGTTAGTCCTTGAAATAAAAAAGAAAAAGCAAATAAAGAAAAGAAAGAATAAAGACAATAAAGGGCTTGGAAAAAAAATTGCATCCATGACGAGTACAACTCGCCTTCTACAAAGGAACCCACAGGTAATATCATGCATCCCTGTCTTTTACTCTACCCGTATGTCTGGACATCCCTTATCCACATCACCTCGTTCTACATGGTTTGGATGATACCCCTTGGAGACTTTCCTTTTCTTTATGAATACTAGCCCAATAGGGTGTCTTGTCCTTTCTTTCAGCCTTGTATTTTAGGTCTTTGTAATATCTTTGAGCTATTGGATGATATATAAGGGTTTTTATGCATATGTATGATAATATTAATGATGAGATGTGATTAACATTGCTATGATCCCTGTGACTAATGAGCCCATGGAGGGCAAATTTTTTGATGTGCAGGACCATGCCCGACGGACATGTACCATGTGTATCGATACACATGGGTAGATGATTAGTTTGGACCTCCATGAGGCTAAAGAGCCCATCAGATGGTTGTTGAGACCCCATCAGGGGCAGAGATAGGACAATGCTTGGTTGAGATTTTGCATCTAAGAAGAAGAAGGACGTTCCATCAGGGACACTTTGGCTGAGCCAGACCTAGGGGGATTGACCCACTTGCAGTGGAACGTTGGCCGCAGATGACCCAAGATGTCACCAGGAGGCTTGTGACATCATCATGGCAGATGGACAGGGTTGTTTGCACATGTGGCATCTTGGGAGAGCCCAATAAGGGCTAACGTCTGGCTTCTGGATGTTGCACTGGCCCCAAAAGGGCCTAACGTCTCCCTCAGGAGGGCTTGATGTCTCATCTTTTGCTCATTTAGGGTTTTAAAAGAACATTTAATGTAAAAACAATATGATTTTTATTTAAAGCCTTGTCGACTAATTTTATGACCTAAAATTTAATTAGAGGTCATGATACAGTATATATTGAGGAGTTTTATCCTCATTTTGACATAATACACAACTCACTCTCTTGTGAGGTCTGATTTTTGCACCCTAATTGGGGTATTTCATCGTTTAAGTGAGGCGCACTTGTTGAATGAAGGATTTTCTTGGCATTTTTGGCATTTCTCTTGAAGGAAGGTTTACAACTAGGGTTTGCAATGTTATTTCTTCATGATATGTAAGTGTTTTTTCTGCAAAACTTCTTAATTGAATGGTTGTAGGCTTATATTCTTGCATTTATTTATAAACTTTGCTGATTTAAAACCCTAGGTGACAAGCACACAAGTAGGTCCTTGTTTCATGTCCCCTAAAAGAGAAATATTCATCCATTGAAGGAGGAAGGAAGAGCCTAGCCATTGCTACACTTTTTTTTTTACTTCTTCCCTTGTGCTAGTCGTCCCTTTTAAGAGCCAAGAAGGAGGAGACGTTCCAGGCCTAGGATATCTACACCTAGGGCCATCCTGCTTCTAGGGTTTGGTGATAGAGCCTTGTCATTGCAACACTCTCCCTCACCTCACTCTCTTGTCTTGACTTATCTTCTATGCTATCCGTTTTGCCAAGTTTAGCCTAAGGAAGGAGGAAAGAGCACGAGGCCTTGCTTAAGTAACACTGGAGTAAGCCTCTTTCCCCTAGGGTTTTTATTCTAGGGCCCTGCCATTGCAACACCTTAGAACCCTTCCCTCTCGTCCTTAGCCTTTTTATCCCTTCAACTTTGCCTCCTCTCCTTAATTGACTCCATCTACCCCTAGGCACTAATCTTAGATCCTTAACGTTGAATTGATAGTGCTCAAACAACTTCCTAAAACTCTTAAATTTGAAACCCTAACTAACTAGCTAACCCTAATTAGGTTGACGTAATACTTGGATAATCCATCTTGACGTAGCATATGTCTTTGATAAGCAATTAGATGATGGTTAAAAGCATTTATTGAGTAAAGGATTTATTGAATACATTGTTGGCTACATCATCTCAATATTTATTAATGAATTGATATTATTCCATTGCTATATTGATTGACATTGATCTCATTGATATCGATTGTTTTAATTGCTTATACATATTGATATCAGATAGTTATATGATGTACTAACCCAC
Source organism: Picea glauca (assembly GCA_000966675.3). Lineage (NCBI taxonomy): Eukaryota > Viridiplantae > Streptophyta > Pinopsida > Pinales > Pinaceae > Picea > Picea glauca. The sequence goes on from JZKD02S0676245.1 coordinate 143,660, forward strand.
TGAATTATAGCCTGCATATATTTTTTTTCTATTGCCTTGTTTCAGGCAGGTGTTCTCATTTGGGGCTACTCTTCATTATTGGCTGATTAGCTAGACTATCTGATCTTGGTGGTGACCTATGAGGAGGAACTTTTACTTTGACCTTTATACTTTTCCCTCTTCAAAACCCCATGTTACCGGGCACGTCTCCCCTCGGCTAACCTCCCTGAATAGAAAGAACCTCCCCATTGTGGTGACATTGGGTAGGGTAGGTCCCTGTTATGCCAGTTTGGCCTCTACCTTCTAGTCATTTGACCTAGCTACCAACTATGTGATAACATTTTGGCGCCGTTTCCGGGGAACACTGAGTCAATTCTCCTAAAACAACAAACCTTTTCGGTAAGCCTTGTCTCAAAGACCTTTTCTTACAAGCTTACCTGGCGACTCCACTAGGGTGTTTTTCCCCTTTTCTTTGGTAGTTTCAAGTAAACTATCTGGTGACTCCACAAACTAGAAGGAGATTCAACAATCCTCCTTTGTCTTTCAGAAGGAAGCCTCCCTTAAACTCTCATGTTGTCAAATCACTTTTCGGGAAGAGCCTTCCTTTAAGAGTCATGTCTACCTCTCAAACCACTACAACGAACCCAGCCAACAATCAAAGACAATGGTCATCTACCCTTTTCAGGCCGTTAGGCATGTCAGCCATACCAGGCTACCCTAGGCAAATGCCACCTAAATTCATCGGTATTGATGCCATCAGTGCCGAAGAGCATATGAGTAACTTTTAGGCATTCTTTCAACTTCACCCCATCAGTGATGATGCTGAAGATTTGGTCATGAAGTTGTTCTCCGCTACTTTCTATGATGCCTCAAGGTGTTGGTACCTCATCCTTCCTGACGGAAGCATCAAAACCATGGATAGACTTGAAGAGGCCTTTCTCAAAAGATGGAGTATCAAAGAAGACCCTAATATGCTTCTCACACAACTGAATAGCCTTGCTAAGTATGAGAATGAGTCCATTTGGGAATTTCACACCAGATTCGAGACATTGCTACAAATAATTCCCGCAAGCCATCACCCGAAAGATGACTACATTGTCCATATTTACACCAGATCTTTCAATGGCCAACTAGGGTATCTTCTTAGAGACAAAAACCCCCAGTCCATTCAAGAATCCCAAGAGCTCACCACCAAGATAGAAGGAAACCTCCTTTCATCTAAAATTGAGCCTTTTACTAACCCAAGGGGGAGAATAGACACCAAGCAAAAGATAGTACACAACACTGAGCCTACTTCAAATCTATGTACCAGTATCAACAAGCTACAAGCCTCCATGGATGGCATCATAAAGAATCAAGAATAAATGATGAGCCAGATTGTCAGACTTGAAAAATCCCAGATCCAAGCACCCAAGCCCCAATTCAAAGGACTATTCCAGAAGGGGAACCAATTTTACAAGCCAAAGAATGAAAACGAAGTTCCAAATAACTTGGCCCCTACAAACATTGTTGATGAAAATCCTTGGTGCCTGGAGTGCAGTGAAGTGCATTGGGAGCATGAATGTTGTTGACCATCAACAAGTCAACAACATGGATTACTTCATGGGCTTCCCTCAGATAAATATCACAGATATAGAACATCAAGAAGCCGTAAGGGAAGCAGCCAGAGCAGCAAGGATGGCGGTAATAAACAACCTGGATCAAGAATCACAAGAAAAGATAAAGAAACAAGAAGTCCAAGTATACAGAAGGAAAAACTCGAAACAACCTGTTGTTGATCAGGCAAGACCCCCACCCTTGGAGATACTTCTTCCCAAGACTTACAAGGCTGGTAAGGTTGACCTAAATGTTGACTTCGAAGGGGCATTATCAAAGATGCATGTGAATGTTCCCCTCAGAGAAGCAATCAAGATCCCATCCATCAGGGAACGATTTGACACTTTCTTTTTGGGATCAGATGAACCCATGGATCCCCCTATTATGTTGCAAGCTAATCATTTCAGGGTCCAATATGGTGAAAACCCTCCTTTCTTCATGACTCTGACCATGAAAAACAAAAATCTCAATAATTGCATGCTAGATATAGGTGTTGGTGCCAACATGATGTTGCTTAAAGTCATGCAACAAGTGGGTTTGAAGGTCACTAGGCCTTACAGGAATGTGTGTGGTTTCGAATCTAAAGCAATACCCACACATGGGGTGGTTGAAAATGTTGAAGTACGCCTGAAGGAATATCCAAAAAAGACAGTCCACATTGACATTGTGGTGGTTGATGTCCCAAATGTATGGGGAATGTTATTATCTAGGAAGTTTGGTGCAATGATAGGCGGTTCCCTTGAGATGGACCTCACCTTTTTATGATTACCTTTGAAAGATGGAATGGTGGGATGTGTACTTAATGTGCCAATAACTGGGGACCATGTGCAAGATATTGTTCATCCAGTAAATAATGACAAAACACAGAACGATATGATACAAACTCTTCAAAAATATTCTTTAGAAGACATGCCCTTTGCAACGGAAAAAGACTTTGATCAGATCGAATGGCCCAAGAAAGAAGAATACCAACAACTCCTAGATGAATTCAAGAACAAAGAAGTTGGGACAATAAAGATATTAAAGAAAAGTGAAGATGATGTACAAATCTGCCCGTCCCAACAAGAAGTCTTTACGGAAGAAGCCCACCCACCACCCTCAGTACAAAGCACCAGGGTTGTCCAGGGAACAACCAAATACAAAGTCAGAAAGTATAAGGAGGGAGATATGGTATGGATGTGGGATACTCAAAAAGGAGAGCCAACTAATGTAAAATGAAGCACACAATCGTGGCTTGGACCCTTCAAAGTTGGAATGGAATCAGTTGATAATTCATACTATTTGTCCACTTTGGAAGGAAGAAGGCACCCATTACCTATCAGCGGGCACCTCCTTAAACCCCACCAAGGTGGGGGGACCTGACTTCACAGGTAAGTGAAGGTAAGTAGGCATTTTCGTGTATTATACCATTTGCATTTCATGTTAGTTTGCTTTCACACTTGCATATTGATTGTTTTATTCCAGTTATATATATATATATGTCTATATATGTGGGGTGGCAATACCACCCCTCTTTATTACTGATGCCCCTATCGAGTTGAGAAGGTCTGCAGGTTATGCCAGAGATGTTAAGGTTCTCATGCGCTCTACAGTGAGCACATGTCCTCGAGTTGGAGCGAGATGTTATCCCTGATTTCTAGGGATAACTAGGAGATCATGTCTCAAGGCCCATAGGTCCTAGACATGGAGTACTGAGAGCAGGATTGACCTAAACATGGCCCTGGAGGGCCCATCTTTCTTCTTTCATCAGACTCGTCTTGTCAGCAACAACAACATCCATCACCTTCGGCTTGGACTTGTATCGGAGAAGGCTCTTGTTCCATGAGGTAATTAGTCCAGGTATCATGGTATGTGTCACTTTTGATCATTATAACCTTTAGATATATGCATCTTACTCCTTTTATTTCTGACAACTGCTTGGACCTTACATTGACCCACTTGACCATTGTTGAGGGGGTTGACAGGGTGTCCTAGCAAGCCTGTACCCATAGGTTTTGGTTTGCCACTAGGGGGATTTCTGAAGAGCTATCGTCCACTCCCATCATATCATCACTTTTTCATCTTATCTCCCGCTCATCTTTCCCATTCCCCTAGTCTAGGCATCAGTGTGATCTGTTTGTAGGGTTGCAACTTATCTCATGGGAAGAAGGGGCTAAAGGCCCAGAAGGTAAATGTAGTTGGTAAAAGACAAAAGCCATAAAAATGAAACCTAGAGATGCCTTGGCCAGGGATTCCCGAGAAAGCAATAAAAAGCCTCTCAGCAAGAAACAAGAGGGACCCTAAGAAAAATAACTAAACAAGACCTATCCAAGAGGATAGGGGGTCTCATCATGAGCCAACCTATTATGTTCATGGGTACCTAACAGCATGACATTGCCACTATCTGGTTACCACGCCAGGGCAGTGACCTTTAGTTGCATGGCCAAGGGAAAGGGGGTCTCATCACGAGCCAACCTTATCATCTTTGTGAAAGTTCTTGTGGGTAACACTATCAGCTCTGGTCACCACACCAAGGCAGTGTCCTCTAGTTAGTCCTTGAAATAAAAAAGAAAAAGAAAATAAAGGAAAGAAAGAATAAAGGAAATAAAGGGATTGGAAAAAAAATTGCATCCATGACGGGTACAGCTCGCCTTCTACAAAGGCACCCACAGGTAATATCATGCATCCCTGTCTTTTACTCTACTCGTATGTCTGGACATCCCTTATCCACATCACCTCATTCTACATGGTTTGGATGATACCCCTTCAAGTCTTTCCTTTTCTTTATGAATACTAGCCGAATAGGGTGTCTTGTCCTTTCTCTCAGCCTTGTATTTTAGGTCTTTGTAATATCTTTGAGATATTGGATGATATATCAGGGTTTTTATGCATATGTATGATAATATTAATGATGAGATGTGATTAAAATTGCTATGATCCCTGTGACTAATGAGCCCATGGAGGGAAATTTTTTTGATGTGCAGGACCATGCCCGATGGACAGGTACCACGTGGACTGGTACACATGGGGAGATGATTAGTTCGGACCTCCATGGGGCTGAAGAGCCCATCAGATGGTTGTTGAGACCCCATCATGGGCAAAGACAGGACAATGCTTGGTTGAGCTTTTGCATCTGAGAAGAAGAAGGATGTTCCATCAGGGACACTTTGGCTGAGTCGGACCTAGGGGGATTGACCCACTTGCAGTGGAACATTGGCCCCAGATGACCCAGGATGTCACCAGGAGGCTTTGTTGGCAGCGAGTACATAATTATCATTTTTATAAAGTTACCTACACAGGGTCTATGAAATTTTACCACTTTTCATAAGCGTTTCTTCAAATGAGAGTTGTAAATCGTCGCATTTTACCTATCATCTATTCATGCTTCATTTTCATGACTAAAAGCATGAAAACTCGCAACTATCGTCATCGTTCTATTTTAAATTTTCATTGAAAGCATGTCATTTATGATAGAATTGTGATTTCTTGCTATGAACATGTTTCTCTCATTTTTTATGATCGCTTCGATTCTAAGAATGCCTAAGAAACTTATGGTTGTTTGAATGAAAGACCCCCATCAATTGGTATTTGATTTTTGTATAAATTTTGGTTTGATGTTTGACCATGTTTGATCTCCTTCTTCTTCTGGAGAAGATTCCTCAGACGAAGGCAATTCCTCATCACAGCCTTCGACACCACCCACACCTATGGCCAATCCGAACAATCCCGCCAGACCCTGGCTCGACCAAGATGCAGTGGCTATACCTGGGCCTCAACATCCTTTACCCAAACACCCAGAGAAATGGATCCCTAAATTTGACCCAGACTCCAAACAGATCGCTGAAGATCACATCAAAAAGTTTATGCTATCCATTAGGTTTCGTAGTGTTGAGCACGAAGATGTAGTCTGTAGATTGTTTCCCTACACCTTTGAAGGAAATGCCTCTACCTGGTACTTTTCCTAGTATCCCCACACCATCGTGTCATGGGATAAATTTGAGTCCTATTTCCTTGAGAAGTTCGGAGACGACAAGTCTCCTGAAGTTCTAGTCATGGAGATTTAATGAACCCCAAAGAAAAGATCAAAGAATTTAATCAAAGGTTCCTGACACTAAAGAACTGAATCCCCACGGATTCAATGCCTGCCGAGAATCTTATTGTCGCATACTACACGAAAGCATTACATCAAAACATAGCTATTTGGGTAAAGAGGTCCAAGAAAGCCACATTGATAGAAGCCTTCGAAGAGGCCAGTCAGATCGAGAAAGATATCCTCAGCTTAAAAGATACTACCAGTAACGAGATAGAGACTAGTTCATCCTCCAAGAAGAAAATCGAAATCCTTCCTAGACCTCCCCAAAACAAAGCTCAACCTGAGAGTTCAGATTTAGAAAACTTATAGAAAGTCGTTCAGAAATTATCCTATCAAGTTATAGATTTGAAAAGGTCGGCTGAAGAAGCTTCTTCGAGCAAAGGGCCCTACAAACCCCCTTTCAGGAAGCCTTTTCCCACAAACCTATCTAACTCAAATTCTGAAGGCCTAAATCTAGAAAGCCTACAATTTGTTATTCAAACGATCCTAGAAGCACATGATAACTTGACTACTCCCAAGATTCCTGAAGAAGTAGCTGAACAAAAGACAGTAGAAAAAGATGAATCCTCTCCGAACATTTTCGGACATTTTTCGGATAGAATTTTTCAAGCTAATTTCAAAACAGTGCATCCTTACAATACTAGGAGCAAGACAACAAATAAGCCTTCTTCTGAAATTACGACGACTCTGCCTCAAAAACAGTCTAAATCGATTGAGACTAAATAGAATTCAGTAACCCAAGTTTAGATTGTGATTTGATTGAAGATCTAAAAAAGCTTAGGGCTAACATTTCTGTTTACAAATTATTAAAATTCCCTTTTCTTCTGCAAAAAATGCTGCAGAATATTGCGAAGAATAGCAAAAATAGCAATCCGAACAGCAACAAAGGTGTTCAAAACAGCCCCAAAATTCCTCAGAAGGCCTTCACCAAAAATACATCCGAGCTTCATGATAAAAGAGACCTTCCTGTAAATAGTGTAACAAATGTAGATAAACCAGTTTCAGAGGCTGCGATTAAAAAACAACAAACTTCTACTGTTAATACTCGCAGAAATGTCCCTCCATTTTTGTTGACTTTTGAAATCTTCAATAGGAATGTACATAATTGTATGGTAGATTCAGGTGCATCATCTAACGTAATGCCTTGGTCTGTCAATCAAAAGATTAATGCTGAAGTTCAACCATCCAACTTGAAAATTATCCATCTTGATCAAACTAGTGTTAAAGTGATAGGCGAATTAAAAAATGTGCTTATAAGATTGTCATCTAATCCTAAAGTCCATCAAGTGATTGATATCATTGTTGTAGATATCCCAGAAGTATATGGTTTGTTTTTAAGTAGATATTGGTCGAAACAATTACATGGCTATTTTGTGACGGATTGGTCTCACTTGTGGCTTCCAGAGAATGGAAAGCCTAACAGAATCAAGGTAAATCGTGAACGTTATCTCAAGTTCACGGTAACTGATTTAAATGATCCCAATGAACCATTCACTCCTTCTACCAATTCGCCTGAAATACAGTGGATGGATATTTTTTTCGGCAATTTCATGGCCGAAACTTCCACCATCACTGACCCGGAACAACGATCTGAAATTATGACATGCACATAGTCGATAGCCTTCTCTCAGCGGTCACATGCACCCGACGAAAATCAAATATGGTCTCTTTACTTTGATGGATCAAAATCTAAGGAAGGAGTTGGTGCAGGGTGCATGCTCATTGATCCAGCAGATAACAAGACTCTGATTGCTTGCCGGTTAGAATTCGAATGTACAAAGAACATGGCCGAATATGAGGCACTCCTGTAAGGTCTCAGAAAAGCACTAGATTTTAACATTCAAAATTTGGCTGTCTTTGGTGATTCGAAAATCGTGGTTAGACAGGTAAAAAATTCTATCCACTATTTATCTCCGCACCTTAAAATCTATCAGACTGAGGTATGGAATTTGATGAATAAGTTTTCCGCATTTAACATAAATTCTATTCCTAGATTGAATAATTCTGAAGCTGATTTGTTAGCTAACATCGCTTCAAAACTTTTTCCTCCAGAAGGATTATCTCTGAATGCATTTTCCGTCGAACTGTTGTTCAGACCGTCCGTCCCAGACAACATCACGAATTGGAGAGTCTTCGATGACGATCAACAGATCATAAGTTTTCTGCATATGGAAGAAACTTTCCAGGGTGCGGTGATCGATGAAGGTACCCATAACGAAAATCTTCGTGACTTTACGGTAACACCAGTTCCGAGATCCCCGAAATATGCATCAGACATGGTAAACTCTATCCTGAAATCTGTGGTTAGATTAGAAAAATTTTATGATCTTCACGATAAGTTCAGAAAATTAGTGAACTATAAAACGAATAGTTCCTCCTTGACACATGAAAAAGTAAATTTGGGAACTAAAGACAACCCACAGTACATTAATTTAGGGTTGGGGTGTTCTGAGCAAGAAAAGGTAGAATTTATTAAGTTGTTTAAGGAATTCAAAGATGTTTTTGCCTGGACGTACGACAACCTAAAAACCTTTGATCCTAACATCATACAACACATTATTCCCATGAAACCCCAGACCCAACCTCAACAAAAGTTAAGGAAAATGCACCCAAAACTCAAACCAACGATCAAGAAGGAATTAAACAAACTCCTGAATGCTAAAATAATCTTCCTAGTTAGGCATACACAATGGGTCTCTAATCTTGTTCCTGTCAGAAAGAAGAGTGGTAAAATCCGACTATGTGTCGATTTTCGAAATCTTAACCGAGCGTCTGATAAAGAAAACTACCCTGTCCCTCCCATGGAACAGATCCTTCAACAAGTATCTGGTTCTGAAAGATTATCCTTGTTGGATGGTGTTTCAGGGTATAACCAGGTCCTTATGTGTCCCTCAGACCAGCTCAAAAATACTTTCCGTACCCCATGGGGCACTTACGCTTATAGAAAGATGCCCTTTGGACTTATAAATGTCGGTGCCACTTTTTAGAGAGAGATGGACATTGCTTTCCGTGGCTTAATCAATCATTCGGTAGTAGTTTACCTAGATGACGTCACTGTATTCTCAAAAAATAAAGAAGATCATCTAGCTCATTTAAGATCTGTTCTACAGCGATGTCGTAAGTACGACATTTCTTTAAATCCTAAAAAATCTGTCTTTGCAGTAGAACAAAGTAAGCTCATTGGATTCATTGTATTGAATGAAGGGATGATTATCGACCCTGAAAGGACCCAAGTCATTTCGAAACTTCCCCCTCCCTCGTCAAAAAAGTCCATGCAATCTTTCTTAGGTCAGATAAACTTTGTTAGGAGATTCGTCCCCAGTTTTTCAGAAATGGTGAGACCATTACAAAACTTAATAAAAAAGGATGTACAATACCATTGGGGACCTTTAGAAAGTTAGGTTTTTGATTCAATAAAAAAGGCCATAATAGACGCTCCTTCTCTAATGAGCCCCGACTTTTCGCAAGACTTCACCCTCTACATGTTTGCTTTTGACCGATCTTACGTTGTTGTCCTAACTCAAAAGAATGCTGAAAACAACGAAGTCCCAATTGCCTTTATGAGCTCAACCTTCAAGGGGGCAGAACTTAATTACCCAGCAGTAGATCAACAAGCTTATGTTGTTTTCAAAGCAGTAAAACACTTCTGATCTTATCTGTTGAAATCTAGGACGAAAATCATTGTCCCTTACCCGGCTGTCAGAAATTTGTTAGTACAGAAAGAACTAGGCGAAAAAGGGCTAAATGGGTCACATCCTTACAAGAATATGACATAGAAATCACCCCAACACAAATTGTAAGAGGCCAAGGTTTATGCAAGTTGGTCGCCGATTTAGCTGTAGGACAGCAAAACAAAACTGATATATTAAATCCAGATCAGCACTATCAAAATCAAATCTGCTGTGCACAAAACCCTGTTAGTTCCTGGTACGAAGACATCAAATTTTGTCTTATACACGGATCAGCTCCCCGTCACCTTGATCCAAAAAAAAGAAGAGCACTAAGATTAAAATCTGCTTCTTTTCAGCTGATTAATGGTATTTTGTTTCGCCAAAATTTTGATGAAATATTTATGCGCTGTCTTGAAAAAGATGAAGCAGAAAAAGTCTTGTTGGAGTTACATGCAGGGGAAGCTGGTGGGCATTTTGGTGGAGACACCACCACCCATAAAGTATTAAGACCAGGTTGTTACTGGCCTACCCTTTTTTAAGACACTCATGCCTTATGTCACAAGTGTGTGATTTGTCAAAAGGCATCCGGACGGATACAGAAACCAGCATTCCCTTTGCAACCAATTTCGGTAGACTCCCCTTTTCAGCAATGGGGTCTGGATATTATACGCCCAATCAATCCGCCATCCTCGCAGTAGTATAAATACATCATAACATCCACAGATTATTTCACCAGGTGGTCCGAGGCTGCCCCATTAAAAGCTGTAAATACCAACCAGGTAATATCCTTTTTAAATTCAAATATTATCACTCATTTTGGTATCCCTGAATGCCTGGTATTTGACAATGCTTCTTATTTTTTGTCTCTTGAAATGAGTGATTTCTCTCTAGAAAAAGGAATTAAATTAAAGTACTCTGCCAGCTATTACCCCCAAGGCAATGGTTTGGCGAAATCAACTAACAAAAATCTGATCAAAATTATCAACAGAACGGTCTCCGAAAACCATAAAAATTGGCATAACGCACTGTTAAACGCAATCTGGGCTGATAGAGTAACTCCTAAAAGTGTTGTGGGTAACTCACATTTTTTTCTCGTTTACCGTAGGAAATGGATTCTTCCGCCACGTGTTCTTCTTCCATCTCTGCAATTATTGCAGAAGGTACAGGAAGAAGACTGTCCCCCCTTGGAGAGTCGAATTAACGCTGTGTTAAAGTTAGAAGAAGTGAGGGCTCAAGCAAAATGAAAATTGGATCAACATCAACTTATTGTTAAAAACTGGTTTGATTCCAATTATGCCTTTGACAGAAATTTTGAGGTAGGTGACATTGTCCTAAAATGGGACAAACCTCATGAGGGAAAAGAAGAGCATACTAAGTTTCAGAACTTGTGATTGGGGCCATTTTTAATTGCTGAGAAACTAGGTCCCAGTTCCTTTCCCTTAGAGAATTTAGAAGGATAGTCAGATACCTTCCCAGTGAATGGCCAAGCTCTAAAAAAGTGCTTTACCTGATGATGCTCCCATGCACCCTTTGTAAATATTTTTTGTTCTGTTTTATTTGCTATGTGTTTTTCCTTTTCTGGTTTGTTTTGATTTCTGCTTATCGGTCTTTTTTTTGAAACACATATGCCTGCACCACGGGTTAGCTTAGACAAAGATAACAGAAACATTTCCTCTCGAAAATGACTGTTGAAAGTTGTTAAAACATCAATTGTTGTATTTCTCTGAATTTGCAGCCCTGTTGAAGATGACTTGTTGTTTGAAAAGCGTTTCTTGATTTCAATCTGCAGCTGAAGGTATTCATGACCATCTATAAAAATCCTTTTTACGTTGTCCCTATTGTTTAAGAGAACAACTCAATGATGTCTCCCTGCTCTTGAAAGTCAATTTTTAAACTATTTCTAGATCTTGATGAAGGACAGCTAAAAAAAATTGTCAAGGTCTATGACATACTAAGATGTGTTAAAAAACAAGAATTTTCAGCGTCACCCCGCTCTATTGAATATCTTTAAAAACCAATATAAATTTTCAGAGAGTTGTGGGAAGTGTTTGTAAACCCGCCGGGACACTGAACATGTATGCTGGCAGTGGGTAAATGCATGCACGATGCCAAGATAACTTTGCCGGGGTACTGAACAGGCCCACTGGCAGCAAAGTAATGTCAGGTAAAAGAAAATTCTCAGATATGGATTTTGTTTTGACCTTAAATGTCCTTCGTTCTGATCTAGAATTTCTTGATAGGATTCAGATATCGTAGTGGGTTAATTGACATCCCTGTCGAGGCTATGGATGCCTGCTGGAAGCAGCGGCCCTGTCAACAGTATTGAAGATTTTAACTTTAACATCGAGGCTCTCTTTTGCTAAGATTGTCATCAGTTTTCGTCTCTCTAAAAATAACAGTGGTATGAAACTGGAATGCATTATAATTATTTGCAATGTTCAGACAGCTTTTTGGTTGTTTTCGATTCAAAGTTTTTTCTGATTATTCTAATCTGAACTCATTCATTTGGCAGAGATAACTGCTTCTCCCAGCATGTCGCCATTGTTGGAAGCGAGTACATAATTATCATTTTTATAAAGCTGCCTACACAGGGTCTATGAAATTTTACCACTCTTCATAAGCGTTTCTTCAAATGACAGTTGTAAATCGTCGCATTTTACCTATCATCTATTCATGCTTCGTTTTCATGACTGAAGGAATGAAAACTCACAACTATCGTCATCGTTCTATTTTAAATTTTCATTGAAAGCATGTCATTTATGATAGAATTGTGATTTCTTGCTATGAACATGTTGCTCTCATTGTTTATGATCGTTTCGATTCTAAGAATGCCTAAGAAACTTATGGTTGTTTGAATGAAAGACCCCCATCAATTGGTATTTGATTTTTGTATAAATTTTGGTTTGATGTTTGACCATATTTCTTTCATGGAACCTTTGGCTATTCGATTTTTGTAAATCACCTATCTTTGCAAATAGACTTTGATGCGCGCACTATGTTTTAAAAGTACTCTGTCCTAGCATGTACCCAATGCCAAGTTGGCATATGTAGTACAGAATGCCATCACTCCTGAGTATGGTCTCGGGCTTCACGGTTTTGCTCCCATGCATTGTGATTAACACTTTACCCACCGTTTGAATTGTCACAACATTGTATTGATAAGGCTCAGGGCTATGGCTTTGTGGCCTTTTTCCAAACCCTACCTGTGAATTCTGTGTTAATACCCATCCATTCGACATGGCTCCAGTGGTAAGGGTCAAACCAAACGACATCCAGACTCTTCTTTCATATGATAACGCTAGGGAGGATTTGGAAAGGAACGGTTGGCATTTGTTCATCGAAAAATTTCAGGGGTTTAACCTCCAGGTCGCCCGAGAGTTTGCCTTAACCTTTGATGGTTGTAGGGAAAAGATCAGTGATATGCAGTTAGAAGTGACAGAAGAGTTCTTAAGCCAAGCCACGAGATTGCCAGCAGTTGGTCAGAAATGGTTCAATAATGCGAAAGTGGAGGTCCCTTGGACGTTACTGTTTACCTCATGAAAAATAGCCAGCTGTGATCGAGGTATGCCAATTTCATTCTTGAAACCTAGATGGCATGATTTAATTGCAGTGAAGCAATTCATCACTTGTGAGGGTCAATTCAGACTGGTTTTCCTATATCATCTATGCCTCCTTATGAGTTTTATTGGTTTTCCATTTAATATGCCTTACTATCTGCTCAGAAGTCTGTATAAAATGGGTAAATGGTTTAGGAAACAGAGGTCTGATTCAAGTTTATTCCATCATGGTTTGATTAAAATTATCCTCATGCACCAGTTGCAATTACAAAACTATTGTTGGGATGCATTCATTTCACGAAATGGTTTTGGCAACAATGAGTTGGGACAGGTAGATAAGTCGGTCATTGTGGAAACCCTTGTGAACCCTACGGCCTCTTCTCCACCACTTCGGCCTGTGATTTTTCCCTTAATAACGAACCCTCGACCTACCCCGATGTCATTCAATAGGACGACCGACCAGTTACACATCCAAAGAATTGCACTAAAACTGTTAAGAAACCTACAGGAAGGAAGCCAAAAGGCAGTGTTGATGTTAATTTCAAGAACAAAAGGGTTGGTCATTTAATTTCTCGATGTGCTCAAAATAAATTGAAACTCCGTGCAGACACAATCAACACGATTGAAGTGAGTGAAGACTCAGATTCAGAAATTGAAAAATTCTTGGCTGAAGAGGACCCCGTGTCATTCAGGCTATACCTTGACCGACCCTATGACTATGTTAGCAATCTTCCTCCTTGTCTAAAGGACAACCCAGAATTTCCTGGCATCCAACTCTGTGATAAGCCTACCATTCGCATGGATGATTCTCCGACCCTTAATGCTGTCAGTGCTAATGCAAAGTCCTTACAGTCACAGTGTGATGAGTGTCGATCGTGGATCGCAGGTACTATACTGATGTTCCACTGCTACAGTCACGACTCAAGTTTTTAAGAGACCAAGTTGATATGTTAACAAATGAAAATAACAGACTCGAATCCATTATCCAAGGGAAAGAAAAATGATTGAAAACTACAATTCGTGTCATTTTCAAGAATGTAGAGGCAGCAACAGTTATCGTAAATTCCAAAATTTCTTGATACGTTTTGATTCCATGATTTGAGGTATGATTTTTTTAATTTTTAGCATGATTTTGCCACTCTTAAGTTAGGATATTCGATTTGATTGAATAAACTATTTTTCCTATTAAGATTAGTTTGTTTTGTTTACTTAATAAAATATGATTGCATTTTCTATTATAACTAGCTATAGAATCGTAAGATTCTGTAGCCAGTTAGAAAAATTCGAATTGTTTGATTTGACAATTGAAAACATATCTGAAATCTTCTCATTTTCATTTGTTTTCAGGATGATTAAGGAGCCCATGATTTCCAAGGAGATATGAAACACTTTTTGAGATCTCTCAGCCATATCAACTTTGTATTTTGAGTAAATTAGACTGTTGGTAGTTTTTGATATTTAGTAAATTCAGGGTGGTTGCATCCCCCATTATTTTTTTTCAAACCAACTTGATCTTATCAACAGGAAACAGTTATGTTTCCTGAAACCTATATAAACCTACTATTTTGTAAACATTGGATCATCTCAGCCTGGGGCAAGAGTATGGACATTTTTATCACAGACTTGAATGGAATATGATGCACGTTACAGCTTTAGCTTTTCTGTATGATGTTTTCATTCAATTTATGTTTATTTCAATTTGATAATAGATTATGATTGCTTTTGTCGGCATAGTTTATTGCGAGTTGATATCATTCGATTTATATATGTTGTCTATATCTCATGTTTCAGAACAAAACACACAGTGATCATGTATCCAATTTAAATTAGTAGATTCATCTCTAATTTATGTTGAATGTCTGTATGCAAGTTCTTACAGGAAGATTTATCTCGTCGTAGCAATTTGCAAATCATATGATTACTGTAACTGTATCTATTCAATGTTCTGTTGTTATAATTCAATCTCCAGCATTATCGTTCCTCATTTATTAGGGGCAGTCCCAAGATTTGTAGCAGGTTTACCTCATCAGATAAAGGTGGTTGGATATTCAACAGCGAACAGACATTGGATAGAGCAACAGGTTAGCCTGTTAGTTCATTTCGTTAGTTTCCTGAATGTAAAAGTTTTCTCTATATAAAAAAAATTTTTGCTATCTATTATTTTCTATTTAATTAGGAAGTTTAATGTGTGATGTCATGAATGTATACATTTAAGAAAACAAAACCAAAAAATTAGATAGTGTTTACACTTGCTTTATTATTATTGCTAAAAGTAATCAATCTACATCTGATTTTTACGAGTTTAGATTAAAGACTTTAGGTGACCTATCTAAGCATGTTAGCTACCAAAATTAGAATGAGAAAAGGTGAACAATACATAAATAACTTGGAGTGTATGAAAATCTCAAAGGGAGACTCTTCCAAGAGGCACCCTAATGAAACCCTTGAAGTCCAACCTGCAAAAACTC
>JZKD02S0676246.1:63476-80268 GCA_000966675.3 Picea glauca
CGCAAATTGGTGGTAGAGCTTACTGGAACATGGATGCCCTAGGTAGATCCTGGTTGCATTATGGTATTCATGTTGTCCCTAAAACACTGTAGGCTCAGGAGTCCTTGTAGTTTTTCCTGAATACGAGTTTGATCCTCGTTTGCATGATTCTTCTTCGCTCTTGACCTCACCCTCAGGACTCCCCAAAAATAACGGGTCTTCTTTTAAGCCCTTTTTAGACCCTCTAAATATGAAAAGATTGCCAAGCAATCTTGTGGCCTTTCATGCTCGTTAAAATGAAATTTGAAGTCACGTCTGTCCGGCAGTAGTTTACCCTTTTTTTGGTCTGGACGGTCAACTGTACAAACAAAGGTATACTCTATGGAACTTCAGCTCTATA
The DNA here is from genome assembly GCA_000966675.3 of Picea glauca. Classification (NCBI taxonomy): domain Eukaryota; kingdom Viridiplantae; phylum Streptophyta; class Pinopsida; order Pinales; family Pinaceae; genus Picea; species Picea glauca. Next base: position 63,856 of record JZKD02S0676246.1, read on the forward strand.
GAAGAGTACTCTCAGGTATAATTTTATCCCTTTTTCGGGCCTGAGGGACTAAACTTACGAAGAAGGAACCCCCATGAAGTCCATAGTTAAGCTCTTTTAAGACTCCCTAAAATTGAAAAGATCGTCGAGTGACCTTATTATTTCACACTCGTTACACTGGTCTAGAAGAACATTCCTGATGGAGTCTATAGTTAATCTTTTTTCAGACTCCTTAAAAATGAAAAAATGTCCAAGTGATCTTGTCCTTGTCACACTCATTAAAATGGTTTTGAATAGACGTCTTGTCGGTTCTAGTTTCCCCTTTTTTCGAACCAACTAAACTATCTTCAAAAAGGTACCCCAATGGAGTCTCCTTTTATGTTTTTCCAGACTCTCTAAATATGAAAAACCACCGAGTTTACCTTCTCTGGGCTCGTTAAACTTACATCAAAGGACGTTACCATTTTGTGTTTTGTTAACCACGTTTGCATACCTTATATGCCAGCCTTGTAATAGTTTGCTTATGCGTCTTAACACCCTTGGCCCCCAGAGGATTTTTCCCGAGTATCATTATACTAGAACATCAGTCTTGTCCTTGTGCCTTGAACTTGTATGTTTGCAACACTCGTTCCTCCATTGTAATGTAATATTCCTTTATTCTTTTTCCCAAAATTATTGAAAAATACAAAAAAAATAAAATATACCCCAAAAAGAGGAAGGGAAAAGTATTTTCTTTATTGGCAGCATAATGAGTCGCCCTTGGATAAAGTACATCTGTTCATTTTTTCATCAAACTACGGGATGTAGTACGACCTTAGGAAGCTATTCTCGCTATATAGAGTTGTGTCCTCCACCGTTTGGTTATTCTTCCAAACAAATGGAGAGTTTCTGTTGCCTCCTACTTCGTAGACTTATGATTAATGCCATGCTGCTTGAGTCTCATCATTTGTCGTGCTATTGTCCAAGGGAAGTTTGTCACCAAGCCTGAGTCGGCCCCTCTTCAATTTGTCACTTGCCCTCATACCCGACAATCATGAATGTCCAATCAAGTCCTTGTTCAAAATCAATGAAGCCTTCAGTCTAATCATCAAGTCCATGACTGACGAGCCGTCGAATACCTTTGGGTAGTGCAATTGTACACTCATATTACACTCCTACCTGAGTTTTGAAGATTTTTAAGTAGTTGCTCGAGCTCTGAAGACCTCATATCCAACCATCAGGCCATACTAGATTCTAGAAGATGGATACTCTATATGTATATCTTTTTGATTTCAAGATGTAGCTCCGTTGTGTATTGTTCGCGACTACTCTTTATATAGTTATATAACATGGATCTACAGTGTACTTGATTGGTAGCCATGATTTTATTTTATCCCGAGCATGGGTATGCCCACCTCGATGAGACATTTGTTATTTTGCAGACGACGCCTCCCGGTTCCTGATCCTTGGGCTCAATCATTTGGCACATCAGTAAATATTGATAATGTATTTCGACCATCATATGCTCTTCTGACCTCACACATTAGGGGGCATCTGTTATAACCCTAAATTGCACCATACATGATTACCTGACATCAGGCCATCTCAGATCCCCTCTTTGCCAAAGCACTGATGAACAACTCTTTAAAAAACCTCTTTTATGAGGGCCCATGCACCCTACTCCATTATTGAATGCATGTACACGCTAGATGACCTGAAACAGCCCGCGTGGACCGACAAAATCATGAAAAAATGAAATTTTTCGACGGAACGCACAACTCTGGGTGAGTTAACTGAAACTCTCGGCCATGCATGGCCAAGGGTTCATCCAAATACCTAGCTTCTTCTAGCCTATAAAATAAGTGCTAGGGGTCCCATTTGGAGGAGGAAAAATATAGCAAAGAAACTCTACCCATTTTCATATTCCCACTGTCCCAACCCTTTAGCCATCCTTGTGCTAGAAGAGATACGAAGCAAAGAAGTTGGAGGATAGTTGAAGAGGATCCCAAGATCAGGTTCACGGAGCGATGGCCAGTCTCAACTTTTTGTAAGTTGACTCATTCAAAGTAATAAAGAAAATGCTTTCCCCATCCAAATTCATGAGTTATTCATAATTTTTTAAGTACATGTTTGAATCTCTAACCTGTTAGTCTATAGGTAAGATGTTTGTGTAGTTGTTGCTTGTCTTGTATGCAAGTCAGCGTTGGAAAGGAGAATTGGGAACAAGTGATCAAGTGCGACAAGGGATCGACATCAAACGCCTGGATCAAGGTAGGTTGATCTAGCCATTTTTCACTGAAATGAAATAGGATTTAAGTCTGGGGACGAAGGTAGAAAGTAGATTTTCTCTTGGTAATATATGCATGCAAAGCATAACCCTATTTGCTAGTCCATCAGGAGATTTCCCTCACAACAATACCACTCAGAGTATTTTATACCTATATTAATTTGCAACATATGGAAGGTATTTGTAAATTATGACATTGTTTGGACCCATCTCATGTACAGGTTGTCATATTTTCCAACAAGGTAATATTATTCCTTGATGGAAGCCATAAAAATATCCCAAGTGGGGTTTCACCTCAAGCATTCCAAACTCCTCAATGTATTTTTTCTCATAGTAAGTTTCCCACCAATATTTGACATGGGGGACAACCTTAAGGAGCGCAAAGGTGATATTTTCTCTATCGAAATTTTTTTCGATAAAGAAATAACCTTCTAGCAAATTTAACTACTTTTTCAAAGCATTCACATCTATCTAACATTCAAACACATGAATATCAAAATTAACTTGTACCTTGAAAGGGGAATCACTTCAAAGTTTCTCATTGATGAAGATGCATCTGCTATTGTTGGTATTCAATGAAGGGATTCCTTGAGAAATAGTTGAAAATAATTTCTTGCTCCCTTGTCTCTCTTTTCTTCTGTCATGGGAGGTAGATTGGGCTCGTGAAAGAAGTTGTCCTCAAGAGTAACTAGATCAAGACCCAATTTTGTATACCCTGACCTCATCGAGGATATGCACTAAGAAACAACAAGGAGTAACCTTCTCTCATACCACTGATCCAGATTATTTTGAGAACAAAATAAAGGCAAATATATAACAATGAAATACACATAAATATTGCAATAAACAAAGAGATATATTAATACTCAATTTCTATTAATGAGAGAAATGTACAAAAACTGTAAAAATATAGAGTGAATGAACTCGCTAGGATGGTGGTAACTTATATCTAAGAAGGGATGTGATGGATACACTCATTCACAAGAAAATGATGTTTACAATGAGGTTCCAAATTCCTTTTTGACATAAATAAAATCCAAAACCCTCACCCCAAAAGATTAAATGTGAAAATGTTTGGTGGCCCCAATGAGGGTAGTTCATACGTTAACTTCCCAGGGGAGTAAAGTTTTCATTCAATATTCATTTGGGGCGCATGATAGATCATTGGAAAGGTCTAACTGAGAAGAACATATTCTGACTGGGCCTCAAAAAGGTGTCGTTTAGGACCTCAAAATGGCCCCGAAAGTTTGGGACCTGAAAAACTTTCAAGGTGGAAAATTGTTTTATGAGCTAGTATAATAGGTGGGTGGCCGTTGATATCCACCTAGATTATTCCTCCCACCTTACGAAGTAATGGTATCCATTGCATCAAGTTCCTAGGGAGTATTTTGTTGAATCTAAACCTTGGTGAGGTTCTTTCCTTGTTGAAGAAGTTGTCTCGCTTAGCTTGTTGAAGGATGTCATGAACCTATTACTGAAGGGGTTGGATCCNCAATTTCTCTATGTTATGCGGACCTACAAGAAAAGTTCAGAAATTGACTGGTTCCCCTCTCCTAGAGAAGCCAGTCAAAAAGTAAATGTCCTCGACTATGGGCACCAGTGACTGCCCCTCTAACATGAATTCCTCTGCATCCAGATGCTAGTAGTCAACCAAGGCATTCAATAGCCTAGGTTGTGCCAGCATGAAAGGACATAGAAAAAAATTGAGTAACCCACACTGCATCAAAGTAGCCATAGCATTAGGGTCTTCCCCGACCAACTCATTCACCTCTTCATGCTCTCTTTCTCTCCAATGAACATACATCCTGTAAAACAAAAAGGTTCAGAAGGGTTAACCCTTGCTTTTGAAGTCTTTTTCATTCAATAAGGGGGCCCACATGTGCTGTAGTGGCAACAATTGTGTGTACACGTGTGCAGAGTTTACTCTGCCTGAATGTACACATGGCCTGTCTTGAGATAGCCCGCGTGGACCTAGGGACGACTTTTTTAAGGTCGATGCCCCCTTAAAAAATAAAACCCAATGCATAAATAAAGACATAAAATGCAAGATAAGGGAGTTTGTACTTAATTGGTCCAGATAGAAGTTTGTTTCATCCATTGTAGCTCTTGGAATCACCACTTTAATCAAAAGGGGTCTTTCAGCTCCAGAGTCAATTTCCAAATTAGCAATGGTGATAATGAGCTGCCAACTTCTATTTATGGAATTTTTGGCCTTCTTTATCATTTTCTTTATACCAAAAACCATTTTGAGTGATTCAAGAGTTGCATAGGAGGGATTTGATCGGGTATTGGGACAGTTTTTTTGAGTTTTGAGTATTTTTCGACGGTCCATGGAAATTTTTTCCGACGCTCAACTGGAACATATAGGTTAGGTTTCTACCCTGATTTTTGTATCTCGTTGTATTTTTCCTTTGCCATAGGATCGATCCCATCAGGTTGTGACATGGAACCATCATCTCTGCTTTAGAAGTGTCGCAAATTGGTGGTAGAGCTTACTGGAACATGGATGCCCTAGGTAGATCCTGGTTGCATTATGGTATTCATGTTGTCCCTAAAACACTGTAGGCTCAGGAGTCCTTGTAGTTTTTACTAAATACAAGTTTGAACCTCATTTGCATGATTCTTCTTCGCTCTTGACCTCACCCTCAGGACTCCCCAAAAATAACGGGTCTTCTTTTAAGCCCTTTTTAGACCCTCTAAATATGAAAAGATTTCCAAGCGATCTTGTGGCCTTTCATGCTCATTAAACTGAAATTTGAAGTCACGTCTGTCCGGCGGTAGTTTACCCTTTTTTTGGTCTGGATGGTCAACTGTACAAACAAAGGTATACTCTATGGAACTTCAGCTCTATAGAAGAGTACTCTTAGGTATAATTTTATCCCTTTTTCGGGCCTGAGGGACTAAACTTACGAAGAAGGAACCCCCATGAAGTCCATAGTTAAGCTCTTTTAAGACTCCCTAAAATTGAAAAGATTGTCGAGTGACCTTATTATTTCACACTCGTTACACTGGTCCAGAAGAACATTCCTGATGGAGTCTATAGTTAATCTTTTTTCAGACTCCTTAAAAATGAAAAAATTTCCAAGTGATCTTGTCCTTGTCACACTCATTAAAATGGTTTTGAATAGACGTCTTGTCGGTGCTAGTTTCCCCATTTTTTCGAACCAACTAGACTATCTTCAAAAAGGTACCCCAATGGAGTCTCCTTTTATGTTTTTCCAGACTCTCTAAATATGAAAAACCACCGAGTTTACCTTCTCTGGGCTCGTTAAACTTACATCGAAGGACGTTACCATTGTGTGTTTTGTTAACCACGTTTGCATACCTTATATGCCAGCCTTGTAATAGTTTGCTTCTGCGTCTTAACACCCTTGGCCCCCAGAGGATTTTTCCCGAGTATCATTATACTAGAACATCAGTCTTGTCCTTGTGCCTTGAACTTGTATGTTTTCAACACTCGTTCCTCCATTGTAATGTAATATTCCTTTATTCTTTTTCCCAAAATTATTGAAAAATACAAAAAAAAAAAAATATACCCCAAAAAGAGGAAGGGAAAAGTATTTTCTTTATTGGCAGCATAATGAGTCGCCCTTGGATAAAGTACATCTGTTCATTTGTTCATCAAACTACAGGATGTAGTACGACCTTAGGAAGCTATTCTCGCTATATAGAGTTGTGTCCTCCACCGTTTGGTTATTCTTCCAAACAAATGGAGAGTTTGTGTTGCCTCCTACTTCGTAGACTTATGATTAATGCCATGCTGCTTGAGTCTCATCATTTGTCATGCTATTGTCCAAGGGAAGTTTTTCACCAAGCCTGAGTCGGCCCCTCTGCAATTTGTCACTTGCCCTCATACCCGACAATCATGAATGTCCAATCAAGTCCTTGTTCAAAATCAATGAAGCCTTCAGTCTGATCATCAAGTCCATGACTGACGAGCCGTCGAATACCTTTGGGTAGTGCAATTGTACACTCATATTACACTCCTACCTGAGTTTTGAAGATTTTTAAGTAGTGGCTCGAGCTCTGAAGACCTCATCTCCAGCCATCAGGCCATACTAGATTCTAGAAGATGGATACTCTATATGTATATCTTTTTGATTTCAAGATGTAGCTCCGCTGTGTATTGTTCGCGGCTACTCTTTATATAGTTATATAACATGGATCTACAGTGTACTTGATTGGTAGCCATGATTTTATTTTATCCCGAGCATGGGTATGCCCACCTCGATGAGACATTTGTTATTTTGCAGACGACGCCTCCCGGTTCCTGATCCTTGGGCTCAATCGTTTGGCACATCAGTAAAGATTGATAATGTATTTCGACCATCATATGCTCTTCTGACCTCACACATTAGGGGGCATCTGTTATAACCCTAAATTGCACCATACATGATTACCTGACATCAGGCCATCTCAAATCCCCTCTTTGCCAAAGCACTGATGAACAACTCTTTAAAAAACCTCTTTTATGAGGGCCCACGCACCCTACTCCATTATTGAATGCGTGTACACGCTAGCTGACCTGAAACAGCCTGCGTGGACCGACAAAAGCACGAAAAAATGAAATTTTTCGACGGAACACACAGCTCTGGGTGAGTTAACTGAAACTCTCGGCCATGCATGGCCAAGGGTTCATCCAAATACCTAGCTTCTTCTAGCCTATAAAAGAAGGGCTAGGGGTCCCATTTGGAGGAGGAAAAATATAGCAAAGAAACTCTACCCATTTTCATATTCCCACTGTCCCAACCCTTTAGCCATCCTTGTGCTAGAAGAGATATGAAGCAAAGAAGTTGGAGGATAGTTGAAGAGGATCCCAAGATCAGGTTCACGGAGCGATGGCCAGTCTCAACTTTTTGTAAGTTAACTCATTCAAAGTAATAAAGAAAATGCTTTCCCCATCCAAATTCATGAGTTGTTCATAATTTCTTAAGTACATGTTTGAATCTCTAACCTGTTAGTCTATAGGTAAGATGTTTGTGTAGTCGTTGCTTGTCTTGTATGCAGGTCAGCGTTGGAAAGGAGAACTGCGAACAAGTGATCAAGTGCGACAAGGGATCGACATCAAATGCCTGGATCAAGGTAGGTTGATCTAGCCATGTTTCACTGAAATGAAATAGGATTTAAGTCTGGGGACGAAGGTAGAAAGTAGATTTTCTCTTGGTCATATCTGCATGCAAAGCATAACCCTATTTGCTAGTCCATCAGGAGATTTCCCTCACAACAATACCACTCAGAGTATTTTATACCTATATTAATGTGCAACATATGGAAGGTATTTGTAAATTATGACATTGTTTGGACCCACTCTTGATGCAGTGTGGTCCATCTCATGTACAGGTTGTCATATTTTCCAACAAGGTAATATTATTCCTTGATGGAAGCCATAAAAATATCCCAAGTGGGGTTTCACCTCAAGCATTCCAAACTCCTCAATGGATTTTTTCTCATAGTAAGTTTCCCACCAATATTTGACATGGGGGACAACCTTAAGGAGCGCAAAGGTGATATTTTCTCTATCGAAATTTTTTTCGATAGAGAAATAACCTTCTAGCAAATTTAACTACTTTTTCAAAGCATTCACATCTATCTAACATTCAAACACATGAATATCAAAATTAACTTGTACCTTGAAAGGGGAAGCACTTCAAAGTCGCTCATTGATGAAGATGCATCTGCTATTGTTGGTATTCAATGAAGGGATTCCTTGAGAAATAGTTGAATATAATTTCTTTCTCCCTTGTCTCTCTTTTCTTCTGTCATGGGAGGTAGATTGGGCTCGTGAAAGAAGTTGTCCTCAAGAGTAACTAGATCAAGACCCAATTTTGTATACCCTGACCTCATCGAGGATATGCACTAAGAAACAACAAGGAGTAACCTTCTCTCATACCACTGATCCAGATTATTTTGAGAACAAAATAAAGGCAAATATATAACAATGAAATACACATAAATATTGCAATAAACAAAGAGATATATTAATACTCAATTTCTATTAATGAGAGAAATGTACAAAAACTGTAAAAATATAGAGTGAATGAACTCGCTAGGATGGTGGTAACTTATATCTAAGAAGGGATGTGATGGATACACTCATTCACAAGAAAATGATGTTTACAATGAGGTTCCAAATTCCTTTTTGACATAAATAAAATCCAAAACCCTCACCCCAAAAGATTAAATGTGAAAATGTTTGGTGGCCCCAATGAGGGTAGTTCATACGTTAACTTCCCAGGGGAGTAAAGTTTTCATTCAATATTCATTTGGGGCGCATGATAGATCATTGGAAAGGTCTAACTGAGAAGAACATATTCTGACTGGGCCTCAAAAAGGTGTCGTTTAGGACCTCAAAATGGCCCCGAAAGTTTGGGACCTGAAAAACTTTCAAGGTGGAAAATTGTTTTATGAGCTAGTATAATAGGTGGGTGGCCGTTGATATCCACCTAGATTATTCCTCCCACCTTACGAAGTAATGGTATCCATTGCATCAAGTTCCTAGGGAGTATTTTGTTGAATCTAAACCTTGGTGAGGTTCTTTCCTTGTTGAAGAAGTTGTCTCGCTTAGCTTGTTGAAGGATGTCATGAACCTATTACTGAAGGGGTTGGATCCATTCAAAAATAATAGATGCATGATCTACCTGAGTGTGGGAGGAATCCATCTATGAATATGTAGAATGAAGAGTATGAAGGGATCTGTTATAAATTTGCTTGATTGGGAAGTGTGGAGGCACCCCCGTAGGTGAAGTAAGAACATCTTCATGCTCTTCTACAATCTTGTTGATCTACTTCTATTGGATAGAAAGGTATTGGGTCGAGGATGCAATGGTTGCAGTGTACTTTTGTTTTCCTTCTAACTAGAGCACAAATAAGCTAAACGTTTTTGTATGAGAGACTACTTTGCAGCACTATTTTGGTGGGACAATAGTTGGAACTACCTATGGTACCTTATAGAGTTGACCCCCTAGAGTAACAATGACACTACAGGGTTGAGACTCATAAAAAAACATGTCTCTTACACACATATGGCTAGACTAATAGAACATATTAGAATTCTAGTGGGGAAACATAACATAGTACCTCATCCTTGAAGGGATTGGTGTCATAGGACAAGCGACACTGGTAGCTAACATGGAGATTGTGGCCCTTGCAAAGCCACCTGATGTTGTATGGTTATGGGCATGGTGTTATTGGAAATCCAAATTTTTTTGTGACCTCTACTAAGATGAGTTTATTTTTGCTTTTTCTATCAATAATGAAATGCAGTGGGCTCCCCTTCACCTACATCTGTAGATGGAAGAGGCGCTCTACCGCCTGAGGATCCTTTGGTTCTTCTGGTCGAATTGTTGTGGTTGCAATGGTAGAAATGGGTTCTGCATCAATGATCTATCTCCTTTTATTTATTTTTTAATCAGGGTCTGAGTCGAGGCTTGAATCTAATTCTTTGAGCTCGACCACCAATGATTGTTTGGAGAAACATTCATTAGTGTTGTGCAAAGGGATTTTGTGTAAGTCACACCAAATTCTAGTTTCCTTCTTCATCTTTGAATTACCCTTCTTTGCATGTGGCTTAGAGTAGTTTTATTGAGGTTGGTTGTTTCATGATTTAGGTTTGTCTTTACCATACTTTGGATTTTGTGGATTTTCATACTTGAACTCCTGTTTGTTCTGCTGCTATCAATAAGAAGCTCCCAATGATGAGATTTCCAGAAAATCCATTTTTGTTTGAATGTACCTATGTAGACCCCCATGGTATTTTAGAACCAAATTCCACTCAGAGTCTTTGATACTTATCTTAATGTGCAAGGTATGGAAGGTATTTGTGAACTAAGACACTGTTTGGTCCCGCTCTTGATGCGGTGTGGTCCTTTTCATGTACTCATCATCATAGTTTCCAATAAGGTAATATTGTTCCTTGATGGCATCCATAAAAAAAATCCCAAGTGGGTTCGGCCTCAAACATTCCAGACTCCTCTGTGGAATTTTTCTCACAGTAAGTTTCCCACCAATATTTGACATGGGGGACAACCTTAAGGAGTGAAAAGGTGATATTTTCTCTATCATAAAAATTGTGGATAGAGAAATAACCTTTTAGAATATTTAACCACTTTTCCAAAACATCCACATCTATCTGAACTTTAGATAGAGGAATATCAAAATTAACTTGTAAATTGAAAGGGGCAGCACTTCCAAAGTGGTTGTTTGATGAATATGCATATGTTGTTTTCTATAGGCATCTAAGTATTTGGGTAAAATTATCCATCATTTCGTCCCTCTATCGCGTGAGGGATTCCTCAAGCAATAGATGAATAAAATATCCTACTTCCTTGTATATATTTTCTTCCACCATGGGAGGTCAGTTGGGATGGTGAGATTTGTTGTCCTTAAGAGAAATGAGCTCAAGACCCAATTCTTTGTACCTTGACCTCATCGAGGACATGCACTCAGAAATGAAAAGGAGTATCCTACTCTCATAACAATGATCCAAAATATTTTGAGAACAAAATGAAGGAAGAGATATAACAATGAAATACACATAAATATTGGAAGAAACAAAGAGATACAATAATACATGATTTATGTTAATGAGAGAAATGTACAAAAGCTATACAAATACAGAGTGAATGAGCTCGCTAGAATGTTGGAAGCTTATATCTGAGAAGGGATGTGATGGATAAAACCATTCACAAGAAGATAATTTTTACAATGAAGCTCCAAATTCCCTTTTAACATAAAGAAAATCCAAAACCCTAACCTCAAAAAATGAAATGCCAAAATGTTTACGGGCCCCGATGCGAGTAGTTGATACGTCAACTTATCAAGCATGTAAATTTTGCATACAATCTCCATTCAGGGTGCATGATAGCTTGTTGGAAAGGTATATATGAGAAGAACACATTCTGACTAGGCCTAAAAAAAATGTCGTTTAAGACCACAAAACGACCCCAAAATTTTGAGACCCAAAAAACTGTAGAAAAACTACCAAGGTGGAAAACTGTATTTCGAGCCAGTGGAATAGGTGGGTGGATAGTGATATCCACTTATATCATTTACCCCCCCTTAGGAAGCAATGGTATCCATTCGAAATTCTTGGGGAATATTTTGATGAATATAAACCTTGGTGAGATTCTTGTCTTGCTGAAGAGGTTGTCTTGCTTAGCTTGTTGAAGGATGTCATCAACCTGTTACTCGAGGGGTTGGATCCATTCAACCAATCTAGATGCATGATATTCTTGAGTGTGGGAGGATTCTATCAGTGACTATGCAACATGAAGAGTATGAAGGGCTCTATTATAAATTTTCTTGACTAGGTAGTGTGGAGGCACCCCCGTAGGTGAAGTAAGAATATCTTCATTCTCTTCTACAATCTTGTCGATCTAATTAAGTTGGATAGAAAGGTATTGGGCCGAGGTTGAAGTGGTTGCAGAGTCCTTCTATTTTCATTCTAACTAGATAATATGACTTTGTATATCCCTTTGTTATTTTTTTCTGAATTAGGGTGTGAGTCAGGGCTCGGATCTAATTCTTCGTGCTTGGACACCAATGACTGTTTGGAGCAACATTCATCGGTGTTGTGCCAAGGGATTTTGTGGAAGTCTCACCACTTTCGAGCATCCTTCTTCATATTATTGTTACAAATATTTTCCTATGGATTAGACTGGTTTTATTGAGGTTGGTTGTATTTTGACTTAGGGTTGTATTTACCATACTTTGGTTTTTCCAGATATGCAGACTCAAATTCCCACTTGTTTTGTTTCTTAAATTTATACTTGATTTTGACATCATATCAATAAGCATCTCCCAATGATGAGATGCCCATAAAATCCATTTAAGTTTGGATGTACCGTTGTAGAGCCCTGAGATATTTTAGAACCAGATACCACTCAGATCCTTTGATATCTAGCTTAGTGCACAACGTATGGAAGGTATTTGTGAACTTCGAAATTGTTTGGCCCCACTCTTGACACAGTGTTGTCCATCTCATGTACTAGTCGTCATAGTTTCCAAAAGGGTAATACTATTCCTTGATGGTATCCATAAAAACATTCCAAGTGGGTTCCGCCTTAAACATTCCAGACTCCTCTATGGAATTTTTCTCATAGTAAGTTTCCCACAAATATTTGACATGGGGGATGTTAGCACTCTGTAATTTGCCCAAGGCTGTGATGGAAGTCACAGAGGCAACATCAAAAACCACTTCGAGTCTAGGATCTATTCCTCCAAGACTCAGAGAGGGATCTCTCTGTCTAATATAACTTTGTTGGAAGAGGATATTATGCTAGCTATGCAGACTAGGGTTATGTTCTTGGGGTTTTCTGGTTGAGACAACAAAANCTAGGGAGTATTTTGTTGAATCTAAACCTTGGTGAGGTTCTTTCCTTGTTGAAGAAGTTGTCTCGCTTAGCTTGTTGAAGGATGTCATGAACCTATTACTGAAGGGGTTGGATCCATTCAAAAATAATAGATGCATGATCTACCTGAGTGTGGGAGGAATCCATCTATGAATATGTAGAATGAAGAGTATGAAGGGATCTGTTATAAATTTGCTTGATTGGGAAGTGTGGAGGCACCCCCGTAGGTGAAGTAAGAACATCTTCATGCTCTTCTACAATCTTGTTGATCTACTTCTATTGGATAGAAAGGTATTGGGTCGAGGATGCAATGGTTGCAGTGTACTTTTGTTTTCCTTCTAACTAGAGCACAAATAAGCTAAACGTTTTTGTATGAGAGACTACTTTGCAGCACTATTTTGGTGGGACAATAGTTGGAACTACCTATGGTACCTTATAGAGTTGACCCCCTAGAGTAACAATGACACTACAGGGTTGAGACTCATAAAAAAACATGTCTCTTACACACATATGGCTAGACTAATAGAACATATTAGAATTCTAGTGGGGAAACATAACATAGTACCTCATCCTTGAAGGGATTGGTGTCATAGGACAAGCGACACTGGTAGCTAACATGGAGATTGTGGCCCTTGCAAAGCCACCTGATGTTGTATGGTTATGGGCATGGTGTTATTGGAAATCCAAATTTTTTTGTGACCTCTACTAAGATGAGTTTATTTTTGCTTTTTCTATCAATAATGAAATGCAGTGGGCTCCCCTTCACCTACATCTGTAGATGGAAGAGGCGCTCTACCGCCTGAGGATCCTTTGGTTCTTCTGGTCGAATTGTTGTGGTTGCAATGGTAGAAATGGGTTCTGCATCAATGATCTATCTCCTTTTATTTATTTTTTAATCAGGGTCTGAGTCGAGGCTTGAATCTAATTCTTTGAGCTCGACCACCAATGATTGTTTGGAGAAACATTCATTAGTGTTGTGCAAAGGGATTTTGTGTAAGTCACACCAAATTCTAGTTTCCTTCTTCATCTTTGAATTACCCTTCTTTGCATGTGGCTTAGAGTAGTTTTATTGAGGTTGGTTGTTTCATGATTTAGGTTTGTCTTTACCATACTTTGGATTTTGTGGATTTTCATACTTGAACTCCTGTTTGTTCTGCTGCTATCAATAAGAAGCTCCCAATGATGAGATTTCCAGAAAATCCATTTTTGTTTGAATGTACCTATGTAGACCCCCATGGTATTTTAGAACCAAATTCCACTCAGAGTCTTTGATACTTATCTTAATGTGCAAGGTATGGAAGGTATTTGTGAACTAAGACACTGTTTGGTCCCGCTCTTGATGCGGTGTGGTCCTTTTCATGTACTCATCATCATAGTTTCCAATAAGGTAATATTGTTCCTTGATGGCATCCATAAAAAAAATCCCAAGTGGGTTCGGCCTCAAACATTCCAGACTCCTCTGTGGAATTTTTCTCACAGTAAGTTTCCCACCAATATTTGACATGGGGGACAACCTTAAGGAGTGAAAAGGTGATATTTTCTCTATCATAAAAATTGTGGATAGAGAAATAACCTTTTAGAATATTTAACCACTTTTCCAAAACATCCACATCTATCTGAACTTCAGAAAGAGGAATATCAAAATTAACTTGTAACTTGAAAGGGGCAGCACTTCCAAAGTGGTTGTTTGATGAATATGCATATGTTGTTTTCTATAGGCATCTAAGTATTTGGGTAAAAGTATCCATCATTTCGTCCCTCTATCGCCTGAGGGATTCCTCAAGCAATAGATGAATAAAATATCCTACTTCCTTGTATATATTTTCTTCCACCATGGGAGGTCAGTTGGGATGGTGAGATTCGTTGTCCTTAAGAGAAATTAGCTCAAGACCCAATTATTTGTACCTTGACCTCATCGAGGACATGCACTCAGAAATGAAAAGGAGTATCCTACTCTCATAACAATGATCCAAAATATTTTGAGAACAAAATGAAGGAAAAGATATAACAATGAAATACACATAAATATTGGAAGAAACAAAGAGATACAATAATACATGATTTATGTTAATGAGAGAAATGTACAAAAGCTATACAAATATAGAGTGAATGAGCTCGCTAGAATGGTGGCAGCTTATCTCTGAGAAGGGATGTGATGGATACAACCATTCACAAGAAGATAATTTTCACAATGAAGCTCCAAATTCCCTTTTAACATAAAGAAAATCCAAAACCCTAACCTCAAAAAATGAAATGCCAAAATGTTTACGGGCCCCGATGCGAGTAGTTGATACGTCAACTTCTCAAGCATGTAAATTTTTCATACAATCTCCATTCAGGGTGCATGATAGCTAGTTGGAAAGGTATATATGAGAAGAACACATTCTGACTAGGCCTAAAAAAAACGTCGTTTAAGACCTCAAAACAACCCCAAAATTTTGAGACCCAAAAAACTGTAGAAAAACTACCAAGGTGGAAAACTGTATTTCGAGCCAGTGGAATAGGTGGGTGGATAGTGATATCCACCTATATCATTTACCCCCCCTTAGGAAGAAATGGTATCCATTCGAAATTCTTGGGGAATATTTTGATGAATATAACCCTTGGTGAGATTCTTGTCTTGCTGAAGAGGTTGTCTTGCTTAGCTTGTTGAAGGATGTCATCAACCTGTTACTCGAGGGGTTGGATCCATTCAACCAATCTAGCTGCATGATATTCCTGAGTGTGGGAGGATTCTATCAGTGAATATGCAACATGAAGAGTATGAAGGGCTCTATTATAAATTTTCTTGACTAGGTAGTGTGGAGGCACCCCCGTAGGTGAAGTAAGAATATCTTCATTCTCTTCTACAATCTTGTCGATCTAATTAAGTTGGATAGAAAGGTATTGGGCCGAGGTTGAAGTGGTTGCAGAGTCCTTCTATTTTCATTCTAACTAGATAATATGACTTTGTATATCCCTTTGTTATTTTTTTCTGAATTAGGGTGTGAGTCAGGGCTCGGATCTAATTCTTCGTGCTTGGACACCAATGACTGTTTGGAGCAACATTCATCGGTGTTGTGCCAAGGGATTTTGTGGAAGTCTCACCACTTTCGAGCATCCTTCTTCATATTATTGTTACAAATATTTTCCTATGGATTAGACTGGTTTTATTGAGGTTGGTTGTATTTTGACTTAGGGTTGTATTTACCATACTTTGGTTTTTCCAGATATGCAGACTCAAATTCCCACTTGTTTTGTTTCTTAAATTTATACTTGATTTTGACATCATATCAATAAGCATCTCCCAATGATGAGATGCCCATAAAATCCATTTAAGTTTGGATGTACCGTTGTAGAGCCCTGAGATATTTTAGAACCAGATACCACTCAGATCCTTTGATATCTAGCTTAGTGCACAACGTATGGAAGGTATTTGTGAACTTCGAAATTGTTTGGCCCCACTCTTGACACAGTGTTGTCCATCTCATGTACTAGTCGTCATAGTTTCCAAAAGGGTAATACTATTCCTTGATGGTATCCATAAAAACATTCCAAGTGGGTTCCGCCTTAAACATTCCAGACTCCTCTATGGAATTTTTCTCATAGTAAGTTTCCCACAAATATTTGACATGGGGGATGTTAGCACTCTGTAATTTGCCCAAGGCTGTGATGGAAGTCACAGAGGCAACATCAAAAACCACTTCGAGTCTAGGATCTATTCCTCCAAGACTCAGAGAGGGATCTCTCTGTCTAATATAACTTTGTTGGAAGAGGATATTATGCTAGCTATGCAGACTAGGGTTATGTTCTTGGGGTTTTCTGGTTGAGACAACAAAA
>JZKD02S0676280.1:0-15379 GCA_000966675.3 Picea glauca
TAGTGCTTCACGGTTGGCTACCCTTGTCTCTTCTTGGGTGCATTCTTCCCATAGGCTCTCAAACTGTAGTTTCTCCTTTTTGCCACATACTGACTGGATGAAAGCATCCCAAGGTATTGAGAGACCATTTAGGGCTATTGTTACAAATTCTTCTTCATCGATGGTGTCTCCAATCGCTTTCAATTGTTCTTTTATTTCTGAGATTCGGGAGAAATATTCTTGAATCATTTCTCATTTTTGCATCTTGGTATTCTTCAATTGAGTTATTAGATTCATCTTTCGATTGATGTTCTTTCCTTCATATAGTTTTCTTAGAGCATCAAACATCTCCTTCTGAGTTTTCTTGGACGATACATATGGGATCAGGTGGTCTTTGATTGAATCTGCAATGATTCTTTGATCCCTAATTGAGTCCTTCTGATGCTTTGCTTTCTCTACAGCATCTTCAGGTTCCTCCACTTCTTCTTTGATAAATTTTTCTAGGTCATTCTCTGCAAGAATTAGACTGATCCTATACTTCCAGGCACGAAAGTTGTCTATGCCTTCTAGTTTCTCAAAAATCTTTGTGCTTATAGACATCTTGTACTTGAGGCTATGAAAATGACCAAAAAATGAAAATGATTAAAATCAAATTTTGACATTACCAGGAGGTGCGCTTGGATGAGGCAAGTAGCCTGGTACACTTGGATCTGAGAAAATCCAATTTTTACCCCATCAAATCTGATCTGTAGATTTCTAGACTGGTGCTTCTCGTACTTCTGGTACTGGTTTTCTGGTATTTCTGGTACTTTTGTGAAACTAGGGTTTCACTTTTCGGGAGATCTAGCCATTGAAAAGGTGTGCTCTAGGTGCCAAATTGATCCCGGGGAGAGGGCACAACTTTCTAGGTGTTTAGGGAGCTAAAAAGTGTTACTTTTGCAAAACCCTAATTTTCAGGTGCTACAACAGTGACTTTTTTTCTCTTGCAAATTGTACTTTCTTCAGGTTGGCTCTGATACCATGTTAATGTTTATGCCATTATTATAGTTCTTTGCATTTCAATAGATAAGAGCATCATGAGAACAAGATCAATGAGAAATACACATTCATAAGAGACACAACATTTATCCTAGGAAACCCTATAGGGGAAGAAAACCCAGCAAAAACTTCCTTATCATAAATAGCTTATACAATGTTCAAGAGATAACTGAAACCAATACAGATAGTCCCCCCCAAGAGATGCACCACTCTTCTTCTCCTGTCTCTAACTGGTAATTGCAGCTTGCCTCATAAGATAATGAGCAAGTGAGTTTTGTGTTAGAAGTGAGGCGCTAGCCTCCTATATATACAAGACTGTCATGTGTGAAAGGGTTTCACTGGCAGGGCCGACCTCTCACTTTAGGTGGGTAAACTCACCTTTAATTAATTTTGGGTCTTCAATAATAACTGTTGGGCCCGACTTCTTATTCTGCCCTTTATAATTTTCCGATGACGAATCCGCAAAAGGGGATTTGGTCCTTATACAATTATCGACATGATTAATTCACAATGGGGATTAATCCTAATAATAAAATAACAATAATAATAAGAATGCTCTTCGCAGTTACATTATTTCAACATTTTTCACATGAGATGCCAGCAAAAGTGGAGAAACAAACTCCGAGGAAGAGGAAGAATAAGAAAAACATAAGAGAAATTGATAAGGGTGGTCACAAAGGTCGGTTCCAAACCAAAGGTAGAGGTACCAATGTATGAAGGTAACCTAAATGTTGAAGAATTGATTGACTGGATTAATGCCATGGACAAATATTTTGACTATGAATATGTAGATGAAGGGAAGAAGGTAAAGTATGTGGTGACAAGGCTAAAAGGTCACACATCCCTATGGTGGGATGAATTGCAAGCTGACAGGAACCAAAAGGGTAAAGACAAAATTAATAATTGGGACAAAATTATTGCTAAATTCAAGAACAAGTTCATGCCTAAGGACTATTAGCTTAACTTATTCAGACAGTTGCAAAATCTCAGATAGAAGACTATGACTATGAAAGAATATACATAATATTTTTACAGGTTGACAATTAGTGTTGGTCATATTGAAGAATATGTTGAAAAAGTTTCCAGATACATTAATGGCTTGAGGTATGATATACAAGATGAAATTAACATTTTTTTCCTGAAAATAGTTGAAGATGTCTGTCAAGCAACTTTGAAGGCAGGGGAGAAGTTGGCCATAAAACAAAGCCAGAAAGTCAGAGGAAGGAGTTCAACAAGAAGCAAAGGAAAATCCAGTGGTAGAGGAAGATTTCAGACTCCAAGAGATGAAGGAGGAAGATCAAGATCAAGTAATAAACCATAAAGAGGAGGAGAATCAATAGGTAGAATATTTTTCTCTAGAGGCAGAGGTAGAAGAGGAAAATAAATTAGATGTTACATATGTGGAAATACAAACCATATGTCATGGGACCATCCATAAAATAAATTAGTAGGTCAAAAAAATGAAAATATAGCAGAAGCCAAAGAAGAGAATGTGAATACAAACATAAAAGGAGAATCTCTTGAGGTAGGGGAATCATTGTTGATGAAGAGAATTCTGATCAAGTCAGAAAATGAAGCTAAGGAACTAGCCTAGAGGAATATTTTTTTCAAAACCGTATGTAAGTCAAGAGGAAAGTGCTGTAAAGTTGTCATATATAGTGGTAGCACAGACAATTTGGTTTCCACTGAGATAGTATAGAATTTGGGATTGAAGAGGACAACATATCTATTTCCCTACAAAGTGTCTTGGTTGCATAAAGGACATCAAATTTTGGTGAATGAACAATGTAATGTGGAAATTCATATTGGTAGCTAAAAGGATGAGATATTATGTGACATAATGCCCATGGATGTTTTCCATGTTTTGTTGGTGAGGCCATATCAATATGACAAAAAATACATTCATGATGGTAGGAAGAACACCTATTATTTTGAAAATGATGGGAACAATCATGTATTGTTTCCTTTGTAGGATAAAAGAGCCAAAGAGGAAGATAGTCCAAGTGTACTACTAATGAGTAGGAAGCAACTACTACAAGAAGTTAAGAAGGAAGAAAAGGTACATTTTTCCTTAATTGGTAAGCCAAAGGAAATAAATACTCACTAATACAACTCTGGATGATTTACCTACAGAAGTTAAAGTTATGCTTGATGAATTTATTGATATTATAGTGGACGACTTGCCAAACGCTTTACCTCATGTAAGGAGTATTAGTCATCATACTGACCTGATACCTGGAGAAATTTTTCCAAATAAATCATATTACATAATGAACCCACAAGAGAAAGAATAAATTAAGAAATAGGTGCAAGAGATTCTGGATAAAGGGTTGGTGAAGGAAAGTCTGAGCCCATGTGTTGTACCAACAATACTCAACCCAAACAAGGATGGAGGATGGTGAATGTGTACTAATTCAAGAGAAATCAACAAGATTACTATAAGGTACATATTTCCATTCCCTCACATTGATGTCTTGTTATATTGTTTAAGTGGTGCTAAAGAATTATCAAAGATTGACCTAAAGAGTGGATATCATCAAATTAGGATAAGAGGAGAGAATGACTGTAAAACAACTTTCAAAACTAATAGTGGATTGTATGAATGGTTGGTGATGCCTTTTGGGCTCACAAATGCTCCAAATACATTTATGAGGTTGATGAATGAGGTTTTGAAAGAATTTGTTGGAAATTTTGTGATAGTATATTTAGATGATATCTTGATATATAGTGAGACAAGTGAGAAACATCCAAGACATCTCAAAATGGTTTTGAATACTCTGCAAAAAGAAAAGTTGTTGATAAATATGAAGAAATGCATTTTTATGAAGAATGAGCTAATATATTTGGGATTTGTAGTATCTGAAGAAGGATTGAAGATGGACCCATAGAAGGTTCAAGCAATAGTAAGTTGACCTACTCCCATAAATGTATACGAGGTAAGGAGTTTCCATGGTTTAGCAATCTTTTATAGGAAATTTATCAGAAATTTCATTCAGTTATGTGCTCCAATTATTGAGACTATCAAAAGAGAACAGACAACCATTCAAATGGACAGTAGCAGCTGATTGAAATCTTCAAATTTTGAAGAAAAAGATCACTGAACAACCTATGCTAGATTTTCTAGACTTTGATAAGTTTTTCCAAGTTGAGACTGATGAAAGTGGGACTACAATAGGAGTTGTACTGAGCTAGGAACAAAGACTAATTACATATTTTAGTGAGAAGTTGAATGGTGCTAAACATAAATATTCATCTTATGATAAGGAGTTTTATGCAATTGTGCAAGCATTGAAGAAATCGAGACATTACCTCATGCCCAAAGAGATAGTTCTTTACAATGACAATCATGTATTACAATTTATAAGTAGTCAACCAAAACTGAATCAAAGACATGCTAAGTGGGTTCAATTTATACATAATTTTACCTTTGTAATTAAACACACAAGTGGTAAGGAAAACAAAATTGTTGATGCGTTGAGTAGGATTAGTTTAATTTGCAAGAATTTCAAGTTAGCACTTTAGGCTTTGATGGTTTAAAAGAAATGTATCGAGATGATGCATATTTCAAAGATGCTTATGTAGCTTGTGAAAATCCAGTTGCCAACAATAGGAGTCAGTGGTTGGATTACATGCTACAGGAAGGATTATTGTTCAAGAACAATAAGTTGTGCATACCCAAGTGTTCAATGAGGGAGAACCTGATCAAAGAGAAGCACAATGGAGGACTGTTAGGACATTTTGGCCAAGATAAAAAAAATTCTCCTGTAAATGTTTTTTATTTTTGGTATGGTATGTAGAATCAAGTGAAGAAGTTTGTGGAAAAGTGCAGAATTTGTTAGCATGCTAAAGGGAGAGGTCAGAATACAAGGCTGTATCAGCCACTAACCATTCCATGCAAGCCATGGGATGTAGTGAGTATGGACTTTGTGTTGGGATTTCCAAGGAAACAAAGAGGTAATGATTCTATCTATGTTGTGATATATATTTTAAAAAATGGCTCATTTTATTGCTTGTACAAAAACTAATGATGCTACAAATATTGTCAATATGTTCTTTAGAGAGGTGGTAAGATTTCATGGTTTACCCAAAAGTATAGCTTCAGATAGAGACACTAGATTTTTGAGACACTTTTGGAGAACCTTGTGGAAGAATCTTGGTACTAATCTCAGTTTTAGCTCAACCTATCACCCATAAAATCACGAGCAAACAAAAGTGGTAAACATAAGCCTAGGAAACATTTTAAGGAGCTTTGTGAATGAGAATCCCAAGCAATGGGATCATATGCTTGCTCAACCCAAGTTTGCATATAATGACTCACCGAATAGAAGCACAAGGATGATTCCATTCAAAATATTGTATGGAATGCATCCAAGAGGAGTGTATGAATTAAGAAATTTAGGAAAATAAGAATTGAGGAGTGTTGATGTTGAGGATTTTTCAGTGAGTATGTAGGAATTACATAAAAAGGTCAAGTACAAGTTGCAAGAAAGAAACCGTTGATATAAGCTGAGGGAAGACACGAGAAGAAGGCCAATGGATTTTGAATTTGGTGAACTGGTCATGGCATACATGAGGAAAGAGAGGTTTCCTGTAAGTACCTAATAACAAACTGAAACTTAAAAATATTGGGCCATGTAATATTTTAAGGAAATTTTCTTCTAATGCATATGAGATAGAAATTCCAAGTGGTGTTGGAATTTCTCCAATCTTTAATGTTGCAGATTTGTATCCCTTCAAGGAGACAAAAGGAGTTTCAACATATGAACCTATAAGCGATGAAGATCATACCATAGTATGGAAATGACAACTACCCAGAGCAATACAAAAATATATTGAGGCAGTGATGAATCAGAAAGTGACAAAGAAAACTAGAGGCAAGGAATATTCCTAGTACTTAGTCAAATGGAGGGGCCTGCCAGTAGAGGTTTCTACTTGGATGACAACAATAGAAATTTTCAAGTATGGAGCAGACCTTGAAGACCTAATGAATATTTCTTTTCTTCCTTGGGAGTTTGATGCAGGGGAATCTAGTAGTAAATTTCAAGATTGACCCCGAGGGTCACAATCATTTACCAAGGGAGTTGGGTCCCTAATTTTTTTATTGTATTTGTAATAATTATGAAATGTATCTAGAAGACATTTTCATTGAGTTTGTTTGATAGGTGTTGAGTTGTTTCTATAGTTTAAGAACAATTTCCAGATTGAGATTTTGTTTAGATAGCTCAAGATTTTTGTTGGGTTGTGAGTTATCTGAGGGCTCAAGATATATTGAATGTTTTTGTACGAGTTATGGGTTAGATAGAGAGAGCTTGTGTGAGATTGAGAGAGAGTGAATTTTAAAGGTCCAAGTGACCAAAATGAACCAAGCTATATTGTTGTACCTTTCTATTCCTTTGTCAGATCTAATGAATGATAAATTCTCATATTTTTATGCCTCTGTGAGTTGTTCTATGCATGCGTGAGTAAATTATGATCACAACATTCACAACATCGAAATACAAGGTTAAATTTGTGTTGCAAGAGAGTGGATTGTGCACAGAGTGATTCCAAGCCTAAACCAAAACCATGTCAAATTTCCCATGTTTTTGTGCATGACCAAGATTGAACAAAGAAACAAATCGACGTGCCACATTCCATCGGACATCCCCTTGTAGAATTTTCCTTTAGCATGACATTCTATTAAGTCCTAGATCATGAGATTGAATGAGTTATTGCAAATCTCTTACATTGGGATTGAACAATCACGATTAGATTGGGACCGAAGGACCTTCCGTACCCAAGAGTTGATAGGTGGTGGAAAATTCCAGATATTGCTGATAAAGTTGGGGCCACTTAGATGCTTCATGTCCACATGAATGGAGCATAGTGGTGAGTGCAACCACAGGAGGCCAACTGAGGAAATCAACAACATGATTTGAGATACCTATCTTATACTTGATGTTGATATGAAACTGCTACAAGTAGGTGGACCACTTCTGATGGTTGTCATTCTACAATTTCCCCTGTGTCTGTATGAATTGCAGAGGCTTGTGATCAGTGTGTATGATCGTCTCTTTCTCCATAATGTAATGTTTCCATTGACGACAATCTTGTACAATGGAATACATTTCATTTTCACAGGTGGGGTATTTCCGGACAGTATCAGAGAGTGTCTCACTATGGTATGCCATCGGATGCCCATACTAAGTGAGAAATGCACCCACAATATAGGCATATGCATCAGTCTCAATCTCAAACGATTGTTGCAGATCAAGCAAGGAGAGTATTGGAGATGAGCATGAGCGATGCTTTAGATCATCGAATGCTCATTGTTGTTTCTTCCCTCACATGAAATTGGCCCTACCATCGCCCCTGTTCACCTGGTTGAGGGCCCATGCAATATGGGAGAATCCCAACACGAACTGTCGGTAGAAGTTGGATAGTCCCAAGAAGCTCTGAAGCTCAATCAATGTGGTTGGGGCTGGCCAATCATGAATGAATTGGATCTTAGTTGGATCAACATGTACCTCATGTTCATTAACAATGTATCCCAAGTATTAGACCATGTTCATGCCAAAAGAAAATTTTTCCAAGTTGGCATATAACTTGTGTTGTCGCAGAGTGCTCAAAACTTGTTGAATATGCCGCATGTGCTCCTCCCATGTTCTGCTGAAGAAGAGGATGTCATCCAAATATACCACCACAAAGGAGTTGGTGAAGGGTCTCAATACATCATCCATCAACATCATGAAAGTGGTTGGTGGATTTGTTAAGCCAAAGTGAATCACTAGCCATTCGAAGAGACCTTCTTTAGATTTGAAAGTTGTATTCCATACATAATTTGGTTCAATGGGAACCTGGTGGTAGCCAGAATTTAAGTCAATCTTGCTAAATAAATTTCCCCCCTTGATTTGGTCAAGAAGGTCATCAATCCTAGGAATGGGGTATCAGTTCCTGACTGTGATTTTGTTTAAGGCTCTGTAATCAATGCATAGTCGCCACGTCTCGTCCTTCTTCTGCACCAGTACAGTCGGGCTTTCACAAGGGGAGGATTTGGGTACGATGTGCCACTTTTGAAGTATCTCTTGGATATCTCACCTGATTTCATCATTTTCCATCAGTGAGCGACGATAGACTGGTCCATTAGGTATAGGTGTGAATAGGGTCATATCAATTGGATGCTTGAATTGGCAGTGTGTCGGTACACCTGTAGGTGAGGAGAATATATCTCTGCATTCTTCCACGATGTTGTCCCCTTTCTTCTGCTGCAAAGAGAGGCTCTGTGTAGAGGCCACAGATGTGGAAAAGACCTTTTTCTTATTGTGAGCACAGATAAAAAAGAATACAAACTTCCTGGCCTGTGAGATGACCTTCCTGCATTGCTTAGCAGAGATTAAAGGAATAGCAGTAGGCAGCGCTACCTCTGTTATCCTGTACAATTTTATACCCAAAGAAATAATAACACTGCAGGGTATAGAATCATACACAACATGATGCTTCCATAAATATGGCTGTCCTAAAATAACATCACAAACGTCAAGGGGAGAAATATCACACAATACCTCATCTTTGAAAGGCTTGATGTCGTAGAGTAGACGACACTGTTGGCTGACACAAAGATCTCTTCCTTGGCAAAGCCAGCCGATGGTGTAGGGATGCAGGTGTGGTTTGGTTGGAAATTACATCCACTTGACAACCTCTAATGAAATAAGGTTCTTTTGGATCCCTCTATCAACAATGAAATGAAGTGGATCCCCCTTTACCCAATTTTGCGAGTGAAAGAGGCGTTCTCCTTCCTCTGGTTCTTCTGGTTTGCTTGGTTAGAATTTGGTGGTAGTGACAGTGGCACTGGGTTCAACATCGATAATCCACTTCCCTCCTTCATAATTTGATTCGAAATCATAATCAACCTCTTGCTCAGAAGCCTTCAGTTTGGACATGAGTGACTTCTTGGAGCGACATTCTTCATTGTTGTGCTAATGGATTTTATGGTACTCACACCATTTTCCTGTGTCCTTCTTCATATCTTCATTGCCCTTCTTGTGTTGTGGATTGTACTGGTTGTCCTAAGGGAAACCCTATCGAATTGGTCCCTTGCTGTGTGGGTTGGGACCTCCTTTTCCCTGCTTCATCTGTGAGGGGTTTACAAATCCAAACTCTCTCCTTTTCTGCTTAAACTTATGCATAATCTTGACTGCGTATCTATAAATCATGCCCAATGAGGCAATGTCCAGAAAATCCATTTTTGTTTGAATGTATCTATGTAAACAACCATAGTATTTGAGCACAAAATGATGCTTAAAGTATTTCATACCCAATTTGGTGCGCAGGGTATGGAAAATATTGGTGAAATCTGGTATTGTCTGGTCCCTTTCTTGACATAGGGAAGTCCATATGGTGTACTGGCCCTTATAGCTTCCAAAAAGGTAGTATTGTTCTTTAATGGTGTTTCGGAAGGAATCCCATGTAGGGGCCACCAAAAATATTGCATATTCCTCTACGACCCTTTGCTCAGAGTAAGTATCCCACTAGTCTTTAACATGGGGAACGACCTTGAGGAGTGAAAAAGTGATTTTTTCCCTATCGAAAAATTTGTGGACAGAAAAATACCCTTCAAGCAGATTCAACCATTTATATACAAAATTTGCATCTACCAGTCCTTCAAATAATGGAATATAAAAATTTACTTGTACCTTGAAGGGGGTTGCATGGCCGCTTGATGAAGATGCTTCTCACGTGGGAAGCCGTCGAATGATCTTTGAGAAATTGTCCATCATTTCGTTTCTTTGTTGCTCGAGGGCTTCCTCGAGAAACATTTTAATATGATATCCTGCTCCATCATATTTCTTTTCATCCCCCATGGGTTGTTGTCGGGCTCGGTGCAACCAATATTGCAATGGCTTGATTGGTTCGAGTCCCAACTTCTTGTACCCATATCTTGTCGGAGACATGCATGAAGAAAAATAAATGAAGAGCATATTGTTGATCCAGATTTAAGAGTGGAATGAAATGATTAACATACTGAATACAATAAACACAAATATATGAATAATAACATAGATATCCAGTGAACAATATCTTCTATTGAATAATGAAATAGGTTGAAACTGTAAAACCGTTGAACTGAAACACTTGCTCAAATGGTGGTAGTTATCTCTGAGAAGAGATGTGGCTGCTATGCACATCCATATGAGAAGAATGGATTACAATGAGGCTCCAAAGGCCTTTTTGATATTATTCATGAATGAAAAACTCTATACATCCAAAAACCTAACCCTAGAAGGTGAAATGTCAAAAGTCATGTGGGCCCCTATGGGTAAGTTGGTGTAAGTTGGTACCTCAACTTCCCAGGGTCGTAACTTTTTCATACGTCCTCCATTTTAGGCACGTGATAGCCTGTTGGAAAGGTATTTCAGAGAGCTACACATTTCACCATCAAAATCTAACTGAGTCTACAATTTGACTGTGGCGAGACAAAAAAACAATGTTTAGGGCCCCAAAACAACCTTGGAAGTACAAAAAGATGTGCTGACATGAAAACATACAAAATAATCCAGCTGGATTAGGCGAGAGGCCACTAGTATCCACCTGGAGGATGTGTGGGGCTTCAAACAAACCCAAAAGTGTAGAACCCACAATTACAAATAAGTACAGAAGAACAGGTTGAACAAAAATGAACAAGAGGAGCCAGTTGGAATAGGTGGGTGGCCACCAATATCCACCTGGATCATATACAAAGAATGTTAGTGTAAAAAATATCGTTGCAACAAATTAAGTATGACAAATAAAATTACAGATATAAAAAAATCAATCAACATGCTTACTAGAGAATCATGTGTGGTGTACACACATATTCTATATAGCGTAAAATACCTCTTCATTGGGATGGGTTTTGATGCATCATATACATGTATCCCTTCCCATAATTTCTTAAATTTATCAATCAATGGTTGGAGGTAGACATTCATTCTCTTCACTTGTCTTCTACTCGAGACTATAAGAGACAACATAAAATGCTCATTCTTCACGAAAAACTATGGGGGGATATTGTTATTAATCATTACCACTCGAAAAACATAATAATTGGTGTTTTGGAGGGAAAACGGGTTAACTCCATGCATGGATATGCTCAATTGTAAACTCCATACTTCATCCTTGAATTTATCGGGCCATGTATCATTTATATGCTTCATGGATATTGAATCTGTTGGGATTCACACAACTCTTGGCTCACTTCTATGTGAGGCATGCCACCCCTGCAACATGATCAATTGTTTGCAATGAAAGAGCCTTTGAATCCTTGGAATTATAAGCACGTGATTCAATATCTTATGAGGAGGAATATGCATCTTACTCTTGTTTTTTGATTTTTGGTACTTGTCATGCCCACATTCTGGATATATCTCTTTGTCTGCATATTCATTTCTATATAAAATACAATCATTTGGACAAGTGCAGTATGATATGTACTCAACACCCAACATTTTCAACACTTTGTTTGCCTTTGCATAACTATCGAGCAATAAATTGTCTCTCAAAAGTGTGTTATCTTTGAGTAACTTGCAATTAGCGGGTAATAGAAATGCACACTATAATTAAGCATGCATAAAATCAACCATTTTATTCTTTCATTGTGTGACAAGGTTCCTTAAAAAATTAGGGGACTTAATGGTTAGTTACCTCAAAAGTGTCGAGAAACACACATCTAATATACCATACATTGCTTTCACGTTGTACAATAACATTGTGGTCCCTAGTTGGGTAGACCTTGATCCCCGTCAACCAAAGAGAGGGGTGGTGGAAGTATATTTAAATATTTCAAAGAAGGTATCAATGACATCATCATCATCCTCTAGTTCATTTTGTTGGAATTCATGTAACAACATTCCCCCCATTGCTTGAGTATCTTGTAATAAATCATCCATACCAACCATTATATCATTTTATTTGTCCCCAACATGTGAATAACTAGTGTTACTGTAGAGGTTTTGAACTTGTGACTCAAGTCATAGTGTGAATTTAATAGATGGTTGATTCAACCATGCTCTATATGCTTCCTCTCTAAGTTGTGCTCATTTAATAGAAAGCTCGTGACTTGACATCACAATGAAGTGCAATGGTAGATGGTAGATAGGTTGCTCGTCGTCAGAATATTGACTGTAAAAATATTGAATATTACATCGATAATATTAGTAACACAATTAATTTAGTATATTCAAACATTATACCAAACATTTATTAGAAGCATGGAGTTTTCTTTCCCAATAATAAACATGCAACCAACCACTTTATAAAACAAATGTCAAATTAAGAAATACACATTAGTTCCATTTAAAATCCAAAAATGCAATTACTCAAACATCTTTTTCTTATGCCCCAAGGGGTGTTATAAAAGAGATCCAATTCACAGTGTAATACTATTGATCTAGGCAGGTAGGTGGAAGATGACATGTTGCACTTGGTAGGGTGAAACAACTTTCAATTTTCATCAAACATCCACATGNAAGAAAATGGGCCACTTCTACTTACACTATGAGGTTCTACAATATGTTATGATGTACCCTTTTACCTCAGGAATACAACATTCATCAGAATCCTATGTATTGCTAAAAAGCAATCGGTCCCTTAGTAATATGGCCAACTCTAACAATTCCAAAATATTATTGATACCCCTTGCTTCATACATTTGGTTTTACCTTTGGTCAAAGCTTACCCATTACGGATCAAAGCACAATTTCCTACATTCCTAACCTTCTGTTTTTTGGTACTCCTTTCCGGAACCCAACTTAGTCTTCTTTGGACCAAATGCTCTCTGATTAATATGTTTGATTCTTTAAGGAGAACTTTAGGAAGACKGCCATATTCTGTTATTGACTTTCTACTATA
Organism: Picea glauca; assembly: GCA_000966675.3. Taxonomy (NCBI): domain Eukaryota; kingdom Viridiplantae; phylum Streptophyta; class Pinopsida; order Pinales; family Pinaceae; genus Picea; species Picea glauca. Next base: position 12,883 of record JZKD02S0676280.1, read on the forward strand.
TAACTTGACACATACATGTCTTGGTTTTCCTTTTTTCATTTGGCCTAATCATATTGTAGTTTAGATCACTGTCTCAACTTTCAAGTGTCTTAAGTGTGAATTTTCCAGCCTAGATGACTGCTGCCCTAATGTTCTTTTATTAAAAAACTCAAAACATATTTATTTAAAAGATGAAAATTAATTTTCTGAACATTGCATCAATCACACAATAGCTGAAAAAATGAACAGCCGAAGAATAAAACACATACACAGGGATTTCTCCTTCGAATCAGATTTTCATTCCTTTGATCAAAGCTTACAAGGTGACTTCTGCAACCTGCTTAAAAAAAACAGTTGTACAATCATTAATCACCTAGATCCGAGGCTGGAAAGTCTGTGCATACGAAAATGAAAGCTACAGCAGTGGTATGGCTTGTTGATCTCTTTAGTAGATCTACTTATTTTCTTCCTGAAGCAGTCTTCCTTCCTTTAGCCCTCTTGCTCTCTTCCCATGTGTATGAGATCTCTCCTATCATATCATATTTATGCTTTGAGAGAGGATAACTACTATCCTCAATCCTAGTTGCCACCTATCTCAATTGACATATGACTAAGATTAAATCCTAATCTAAGTCACTAATGTTCTAGAACATTTCATTTAGATTTCTAAGACTAGTTGATTTCAAAACAATAAACTTTCACCTTAATTACAAGATAGAAATANAATGCTTAAGGGACTTGACCAGAGCATATGCTTGCTTTTCCATAGTTGTATAATTAAGTTCTGAATTCTGCAATGCCTTGCTCATGAAAGCAATGGGTTGCTCTTGACCATTGTCGTTCTTTTGGACCAACACCTCTGCTATAGTGTCTTCAGAAGCAAAGGAGAAGATTTGAAAGTCTTTGGCATAGTTTGGACTAATTAGTATAGGAGATTTACCAATTGCATCCTTAATACTTTTGAAAGCTCTTCTTCCTTCTTCTGTCCACTCAAACTTGACATCCTTTTTCAAAAGTCTTTGGATAAGTTTCAAAGTTTCGGCCAAATTTGGGATGAACCTTCTTACAAAGTTAATTTGACCAAGGAAGGATTGCAAGGCTTTCTTGCTTTGTGGTAATGGGACTTGTTGTATGGCTTGTACCCTTTCTGGGTCCATTTTCACCCCATCTTTTGTTATGATATGACCCAACAATTTTCCTTCATCAACTCTTAAGATTGACTTGGTCGAATTTAAGGAGATGCCATACTTTCGGCACCTTTCAAACACTTGTCTGAGATGACTTATATGATCAGATCTTTCTTTTGAAAACACAGTCAAATCATCCTGGTATATCTCAATGATCTTGCCCATCAACTCGTGGAAAGCAAAATCCATGGCTCTTTGAAATGTTGCTTGTTATCCCCACTTTTTAGGGATAACTAGGAAATCATGTCTCGAGGCCCACAGGTCCTAGACATGGAGTACCGAGAGAATGATTGACCTGAGCATGGCCCTGGAGGGCCCGCCTTTTCTTCATTCATCATCTTTTGTCTTGTCAGCAGCAACAACATCCATCACCATCGGCTTGATCGTGTATCAAAAGAGGTTCTTGCTCCATGAGGTAATTGGTCCAGGTATCATGGTATGTGTCACTTTTGATCATTGACACCTTTAAATATATGCATCTGATTCCTTTTATCTTTAACAACTTCTTGGATCTTACATTAGCCCACTTGACCATGCTTGGGGAAATTGACAGGGTGCCCTAGCAAGCCTGTGCCCATAGGTCTTGGTTTTGCACTGGGGGAATTTTTAAAAAGCCATCGTCCGCCCCCATCATAACACCACTGTTTCATCTTATCTCCTGCTCATTTATCCCATTCGCCTTGTCCGAGCATTGGGTTGACCTATTTGCAGGATTGCACCTTATCTTGTGGGAAGAAGGGGCTAAAGGCCCAGAAGGTAAAAGCAGCTAGTAAAAGACAAAAGCCTAGAAATAAAACCTCGAGATGCTTCGCCCAGGGATCCCCGAGAAGGCAGTAAAAAGCCTCTCAGCAAGAAACAAGAGGGACCTGAAAAATAGCAAAACAAGACCTAGTAAGAGGATAGGGGGTCTCATCACGAGCCAACCTATTAGGTCCATGGGTACCTAACAGTATGACATTGCCACCGTCTGGTTACCACACCAGGGCAGTGACTTTTGGTTGCATGGCCAAGGGAAAGGGGGTCTCATCACGAGCCAACCTTCTCATCTCTGTGAAAGTACTTGTGGGTAACACTATCAGCTCTGGTCACCATGCCAAGGCAGTGTCCCCTGGTTAGTTCTTGAACAAAAAAAAAGGAAATAAAAGAATAAAACAAGAATAAAAAGAATAAAGGCAAGAATGGGCTTGGAAAAAATGCATCCATGACAGGTACATCGCGCCTTCTACAAAGGCACCCACAGGTAACACTTATGCATCCTTGGCCCTCACTGCACCCACATGATTGGACATCCCCTAACCACATCACCTCACTTACATGGCTTGGATGAGATC